>CM060125.1:1410900-1485900 GCA_030522415.1 Channallabes apus | reverse complement strand
CTGACCATTTTGATTCATTTTGACGCATTCATATTCCATACAAACATAAATAATTCTTTTGATTGTGTAAAGCTGCTTTGCAACAATGACAATTGATAAAAGCGCTATATAAATAGAGTTGAATTGAATAACTGTATATACAGTTCACCAGACCATGATGGTTTTGCTTCTCTACATAAACTGAATTCACATTTCAAGAGACCTAAGAGCTACACACTGCATAGTGGGCAGAGTTTCATCATCCGATGAGTCTCAGAATTATGGCGTGCTTATTAACTTTCCTGCACTTTTCCAAGAGCCTTATGAAGACATATAAGTAATGGACATAAAGTTGCCAGAAAACTATTCTGCTGAACTAACAGTCCTTCATCCTCACATGCTTCCCACTCACTCTTGCTTGCTCTCTGTATCTTGGGCGATAATGAGCTAGAGAGGTAATTTTAGCCAGGATCAGGTTTGAATGGGACAACAGCTCGCTTTTGTCAGAGGGAAAAGTCTGAGTTATGGTGTGGTGACAGGCTTAAGGAGGGTGGTTTTATAACATCCCGCCAAATGCTTCCTGTGAAAACACAAGTTTGCCACATTATGGCCCAAATTAGGCCTACTGGATCAATGCCTCTTTTTTCTGTTATAGCTCAGACACAAGCATTATGCTCAGTTTAAGTGTGTCTCAGGTCTTACATGAGGAAAAACCCTAATGCCTTTCAGTGGCTGACTATAGATGAATGATGTGCCATTACCAAAAGGAACAATGATGTCTTAAAGAAAGAAAAAAGTCACTATTGACTATCTAAGTGGTTGCTGTTGAAAAAGGCCTCCAGATGTGGATTAAAAAGAACAATAGAAAAAAAAAAAAACTTAACAAAAATCTGGCAAGATATTTTCTACGGCGGCACGGTGGTGTAGTGGTTAGCACTGTCGCCTTGCACGTCCGGGTTCGATTCCCGGCCAGGCTCGATTCCCGTCTCTGTGTGCATGGAGTTTGCATGTTCTCCCCGTGCTTGGTGGGTTTCCTCCGGGTCTCCGGTTTCCTCCCACAGTCCAAAGACATGCAGATTAGGCTAATTGGCGTTCCCAAATTGACCATAGTGTGTGAATGAGTGTGTGTGTGCTCTGTGATGGATTGGCACGCTGTCCAGGGTGTACCCTGCCTCGTGCCCTGAGTCTCCTGAGATAGGCTCCAGGTCCCCGCGACCCTAAATACAGGATAAAGCGGTGTAGAAGATGAATGAATTTTCTACATTGCTTTGAAAAATTATTGAAGTGTACAAGAAGTCTCTTGAATAAAATAATATAAACATTTCCACTTTCTCTATGCGACATTTATTTTAGGAAAATATATTTCCATTAAAATAGAAAGTTTTAATAATAAATAGTGATGATAATGTAAAATGCAAAGTAACAAAATTTTCAGAACCAGTAATATCCCATGGTTATCGAACAGTGGAGGTTTTCTGTTATACTTCCATAGTAACAAATTCAGATTCACTATTACTAAAAATCGTAATAGGCAAATTGCATCCTGTTGGCTAAACATAGCCTGGTACTGGGGTCAGATCAGAAATTCCATAGACGCTACCACCATAGAAATAAAAATAAAAAATACTATCCATGTGTTTAATTCCTTCAGTTCTTCTAACCATCAGATGTCTAAAATTCACATGTCCACATGGACCATTAGGGAGTCCAAATATTTTCCTCTGTGAATTCCGAACATTATTAAAGTTCCAGAGCTAAACTCATCTTCAATGTGGGGAATCATCGACAGGTGTCTGATCTTTGATCACGGACACAAGCGGTGTTATCACAGTAATATCATCAACATTCACCGGGGACGTTCTGAAATGGAGGGGAAGCCTCAGGTCCACTACAGCTAACATAATTTGAAAGTCATGCAAAATGCCACGTGTTGTTAATTGTGCTGCAATTATGAATGATTAGACTGAAGCAATTGCCTTGCATGGTCAAGCAGACCATAATGAAGCAATCCTGGAGATGGCTTAACCTGAACTTGACCCTTTGAGCCCAGTCTACATCTGGTTTTACACTTGTGTAACACTTTTACATGGATAATCCAAGAAATGCATTCGCAAAAACAATAATGAGTTGGATGACCAGTCTACGAACTGACATTGTGTGAAGCTGAACTTCTTTCACTGGGCTTCAGCTGCTTTCCTTAAGGTTTTGCTTCCCTCCTTGTGGTTTCACAGACATGTCTGCACTGCAAAAGAGCTTTGAGTTCTGCCTGCAGGCCTAAAGAAAGGAAGTGTGAAGTGACATTAACCAGTATAAATAAATGTCCAACACTGTAATACATAGCAGGAACACCAACACACCTGTGGGCATCAGTGAAATATAGCGTGCTTGAAATTTACTTCACCACCTCCACAGACTGCTAATGATGCAAATTGCGAATTAATGATATACTGTACATGATTGAGTAATGGCGCTTTTCCACTGCATAGTACGGCACGACACGGTTCAGTTCAGCTCACTTTTGGGGGGTTTTCCACTGGGAACAGTACCTGGTACCTGGTCCTTTTTTTAGTACCACCTCAGCCGAGGTTCCAAGCGCGCCGAAGCGTTACCAAAACGTGACGTGTAAACTCCGCTGGTCACTGATTGGTCGGAGAAAATCGTCATTACTGCGTCACTGAGCTTGCGACACGAGACACAACAGAACCGCTATATTTAGAAACAGCCAGAGAAGGATCGCACGCACCTTTTTGTATTAACCAAAAATTTTCTTTGGCTGCCATCAGCCTCTTTTGAAACAAACTCCTTCGTCTCGCTGTTAAAAACATCCACATGCCGAGAATGAAGAACACCATGCCGTCGATATGCTCCATTGTTGTGTGTTTGTTTGTGGCGCGTTTACGATGATGTCACGGCAGTAGAGGCGCCGCAACTAAAACGACACGTGAATAATCCCGCCCACTCTAAAGCGTTACTAAACTGCAGTGGAAGCGCAAACCGAGCCGAACTGAGCCGAACCGAAGTGAGCTGTACTGAACCGTGCTGTGCCGTACTATGCAGTGGAAAAGAGGCATAAGAGGGAATGTTCAGTATGTATGTTTTCAGGGATCAGACATGAGACAAGAGTCAAAACTACTAGAAACATGGAGTTTAGAAACAGGAACACGTAAAAAAAAAAAAAAAAAAAAAAACAAGACTAGGTTGCAATAGTAAGTGTATACAGTAGTAACCTTGACAGATCCACCATGATACCCATAGTCCATTACATCATGATATATATAGTACACTTTGATCCTAAGGGCACGTGTATCTTGAAGCTCAGTATGTTATTCTGTGCGTTCTATCTATGTTTGGTGCCTCAAGCTACTGCAAAAACACTCTACAAGACAAAAACAAATAGCAGTACATTGTAGTACACAACAAGCAGAAGGATGCTAGGCATGCGGATGGCATTGGTACAGACGCAGAACAAAAAAAGCAGTGAAGTAACATCTCCAGCAGTTGTTTTATGTTCAAACCGGGGTCGAGTGCTAATCGGTGTCAACATAGTGTTAAACCACAATGACTGGCACTCCAGACCTGCTGCTGTGGCAGGCCGTGGTTTGTTACCTCTGACAAACGTGTGTGTATGGGGGGGGGGGGGGGGTGCGGTTGTGCTTCCCATGCTGAAGTGCACTTCCCACACTGAAGGCCACTAACACAAGCTCTGTAGTGTTTGTTAATAATGATATGCCTTGCCATAGTGACAATCTGCGTGCTAACACCATGCTAACGCGTGTCTCTGTGACAGCTTCAGCACGGAGAACTACAAGGCCATTTTACAGCTGTCAGGAGCTGACAGCCATTAGCCCTGCTTACACTCCTCCACTCTTAGCGTACACTGTCAGGAAGAGTGGAGAAGCCACAACTTCATACCTGTACCTGTCGGCCCAACTAATGTCTCCACTCTAATTAGCTACACTTCGCCCTGTCGCATGAAAACAAAGAGCCAGAGATTATTTTTAGACTGATATGTATTCTGATGTCTTTGTGTCTCCTCGGCTTGCTCTGTTTCCCCTCCCACATGCTCCTTGTTTGTTTGTCAGCTTGGCTTCTCTTCTCTTCACCCACCCCCTCAGCAAAGTGTTTGATTCTGAGGTCGTTAAATGAGACGCTAATTAATAGAGACAACGGGAAACTTTTTTTTTTTTTTTAATTCCATGCATGTCCTGATTCTTTTCACTCTGCGTGATGGTTGTTCAGAGGTACGGCAGGAGAAACGTTTGCTCTGTCTCTGGCAGGCCTGCTTCATTAAAACAGACGGAAGCCCGTAATGTTTCAATCCGACCAGGACTGCAGTCAGGCTGGTTAACATCAAGTGGCTTCCCTCTGAGCAGTTAATGTTTTTTTAATCTTAACACATTTTGCCTTTGACAAGGTCTTAACTCTTGCAAAAATATTATTTTCCTCTAACCTCTGTTTCTACTTAGTCATTAAAATGTTTGGTTATTTAATCCATTTAGTTAAGTAATTAAATAATTCTCAGCTGCAACAAAAATGTTTGTCTCTAATACTGTAGCACGCAGAGATATCCTCATTTATAATTAATTACAGTAACACAGAGCGAGTCACATATGCATAGCACACACTACACGGATATTCACAGTTTTCTTAAATATGTTTAGACACATAAACAGTACAATTATTATACAACCACTGTTCAAGTCAAACTGGGACTTGAGACAAAATTTAATGTAAAAAAAAAAAAAAAAAGGCACTGACAGAAGACTGAAAGCAAAGTGTGGTGATGAGCAGCGGCGTTTCTAACTATCAGGGGCAAGTCAAGTTCAGCATGAGTTATATCAACCTTTATAATAAGTAAATAAATAAATAAATAAATAAATAAATATTCTCTCTCTCTCTCTCTCTCTCTCTCTGTCACATACCACACACACACACACACACACACACACACATACAAATTTTTTTACATATCTTGCAGTTCCCCTCAGTTACTACCATTATGGCTCTTGTCATTATACCTTGATGTCTATTCCTAAAATTGCTCAGAAAGCTAACCTCCACCTCAAAGCAGCCATATTTGGACTAAGCTAAAACCCTGACTGATTGGACCTCATTCACTCACTCACTCACTCATACTGCTTTATCCTGTCTACTGGGCGGGGGGGGGGGGGGGGGGGGGGGTACGAGGGTACGAGGCTTGGTACACCATGGGTGGACTGCCTATCCATGGCAGGGCACACATACAGTACACACACACTTATTTACACACTACGGGCAATTTGGGTCTGCCAATTAAGTTAATCTGCATGTCTTTGGACTGTGGGAAGAAACTCCATGCACACAGACCCGAAAGAGTCAAACCTGGGCAGTAATTGAACCTGGAACCTGGAGATGCAAGGCGAAGGTGCTAACCACTAAGCCACCGTCCCACCTACTGTATGATTGGATCTAATAAAAAAAAATTATATAAAAAAAAAACATATATAGGGCTCTGGATTGTCCAGTATTGTGTGACATCCCCTTTTTTACAGCACAAAATAGCCAATATGATGAACTGAATGTTATTCCATTTTAACCAACTATACAAACACAAACATGACTAAGTAAAAAATAAGAGACATTGTTACATTGGCAAAGAAACAGCACAGATACACATAATCACGAGGTTTTTTTTAAATGTTTGTTTTTGGTTGACCATAATATTCATTCCCATATTCAGATAGTGGTAAAATGTACACATTATAAAAGTAATGATAACTTTTGTTCTACCTGACAACTGAAAACCCAAATGTGCTGTTTGATGTCTGAAGCTTCCCCATTAACACACACCAGCAAGGCTTCCATATAAGTACAATTAAAAAAAAAAATTGAATCATCATTGACCTCTGCTTGTCTGATCATGGCCCTCGCGTCTATGATGTATAAGCAGTAGTGAAACACTGGGATGAGGACATTTAGTGTAGCAGGTGATTATATATAGAGAGAAAGGGTAATGGTAATAAAGGTAGTTTTTCTCTCATAATGATGTTTTATTATTCTGCACTATACTGCTATTCTGTCATGCTTCCCCAATGTCTTTGCTGTAAGCAGGAAAAAGGTGTGTATACAGTGTTTAGACTGCAGCATGCTGGTTGAATAAATTATTCACAAGCACTGCACACTGATTCAAATTTGGGTTCCTAAGCTGAAACATAAAACTAGAAGTTAACCTTTAATCAATGAGGAATGGAGAAGAATGTGTTTGCATGTTTGTGTGTGGGAGAGAGTACTGGGCAAAGAGCATGCTGGAAGATGGGAAAGATTTACATAACCTCACTTAAAGGGGAGTTTCATGTTCTTTTAAATGTTGACCTGTTTTCTCGCAGAGCAGCTCAATTTCTTTCTCTGCTCCAAATAGGCTTAGACATCATATCTAAGCATGGATATGACATTAGATATAACTTGGACCTATGAATTCATGATTGAGGGAAAGACTGTTGGGCCCATTAAAAAAATTTTGGCTTCCAGAAAATACAAATTCTGTACACAAAATGTCTTTCTTACTTAGTGCCAGTTAAAATCCATTAATATCACACCTACAATTTTTTTTTAAGTTTAACCGTGGCTTAAAAAAAAAAAAATCCAAAAATGCAACATATTAGAAAGAATGTGAGGCATAATTGAAAGAAAATTTGCATGTCTTTGTTCTCTATATTTTTCAATGTGCATGTTTTCTCCTCTCGATAAGGAAATAATTTGGATTAAAAAAGCTGTTGGAATTCCATTTCAAATTTAGCATCAAGTACAGCTAACAGCACGCAGTCTCCCTGTTATAGAGCATTCTGTAATTACCTGAATTACCTTATACAAAGTGAAGAAAATGTCTTCTACTTATTTTCACTACACAGCCTGTACAGTATAGACACTACGGCCAAAAATATGTGGACACTTGACCATCACATGTATGGTATTGTTGAACAACCCTTTCCAAATAATATCATGCTGCACAGTGCGTGTGCTGGTGTTGCTTCCAGAGGCAATTGAATATATGCAAATTTTAAAACTATGTGGTAACACATATGGAAATAGGCAATTAAGTAACAACAATGACAACAACAACAATCAGTTGTTAGTTAATAATACCAAAGTCAGCTGTTCTGGAATAGTTCTTGCTACAATAGCGTCAAGTGCATTTGCAAAACCCCTCAAGCACCACGATGAAACAGGCTCTCCTGGAGACCATTCCAGGGACGTAAGACCAAAACTTACCTCTGCTGCAAAGGAGAAGTTCATTCAGAGTTACCAGCCTCGAAAATCACCAATTAACAGCACCTAGAATTAGAGCCGTTATGAACATAAGTAGCAGACACATCTCAATATCTTTTAAATAGCAAAATTAGATTAATGCATATTTGGATGTCTTCAGGCGGCGCAGTGGTGTAGTGGTTAGCACTGTCGCCTTGCACCTCCAGGGTCTGGGTTCGATTCCCCGGCCAGGCTCGATTCCCGTCTCTGTGTGCATGGAGTTTGCATGTTCTCCCCGTGCTTGGTGGGTTTCCTCTGGGTACTCCGGTTTCCTCCCACAGTCCAAAGATATGCAGGTTAGGCTAATTGGCGTTCCTAAAATTGCCCGTAGTGTGTGATTGGGTGTGTGAGTGTGTGTATGTGTGTGTGCCCTGCGATGGATTGGCACCCTGTCCAGGGTGTACCCCGCCTAGTGCCCGAAGTCTCCTGGGATAGGCTCCAGGTCCCCCGCGACCCTGAACACAGGATTAAGCGGTATAGAAAATGAATGAATGGATGTCTTCAGTATTGTTTACAATGTAAAAAGAAATAAAAATCATGAAAGACTTTAATTTAGAAATTAGAATATGGGTCCAACATTTTGACTGGTACTGTATGTACAGTATGTATGTATGTATGTATGTACTGTATCTATCTATCTATCTATCTATCTATCTATCTATCTATCTAAGCTACTACTATAGTAGCGAGCGAGCTACTATATTGTGGTCTCTGGTACTCATTTTGCATGTACAATTCCCTAGGTCTATGAGTAGCAGCTGTGTCTCTGTAATAGTATTATTCTGCCACAAGCTCCTCAGGGACCCCCGGCCGTCTCGTTAATCAAAGCTGCTGCGTGCTTCACCTGGTTCTGGTGCGTCTTCCTTGAGCTCCATCCATCATAAACCTTGCTTCACTGTGTGTGTGTGTGTGTGTGTGTGTGTGTGTGTGTATTCTAGTTATTCAAGATGTTGAGAAATAAATTGAGACACAACAAGAAGAAAGCAATTAAGGGAGGTCTTTGGCCTATCATTCACACACTAATGGATCACCCACTTCCCATATTTATTTATTTATTGGTGTGGGAACACAAGGTGAGAGAAGTACAGTATTGTGATGTCTGATGTTCATCATATTTAAAGGGCCCTTCTCTGTCCTTTTGGTAATTAATGATGGTCCAGACTGGCTACTGAGCCAAGGGAAATTTATCATTGCTGATTTGTGGAGGCATGAGCATGAGGTGATGGTTGGTCAGTCTGAAGGTGAGAGAGAAAGTGATCTAGGTTCAGTTGGAGGTCATATCTTAAACATGGGTGTGAGAAAGAGAGAAACAGTTGATGTCTGACTGTTAGTGTATGTCTAAGATGCAAAAAAAATGCATTTAATTAAAGAGATAAAGTGTAAAAAGAAACATAAGTCAATTAGAGCTCATTCTCTTGTAATGCAAAGAGAACAGATACTGTACATATACTGTATATACATACTGTACATACCTGCTATGTTAAAACACTGTCAGTTTGTACACTAGAGTATGGTAACACTTATGCGTCCAAACCACTAGAACACTTACTGTAGCTAGAACAATTCCACATTACTAACCTGTAACACCCGAGACATTAATGTTATTTCGACTGCTCCGCCTGTAATGCATTCTGACTTCACGTTGCATGGTTGAGGAGGATAAGGAAAAGGAATGGGTGCTATTGTAATGGAAACCCCATTATAGTGCACTTTAACGGCAGGAGTAAGTGGGTGGTATGGCATAATTACCTGTCTCCATTAAAACTGTAGGTCAAAAGTTCATTCTGCAATTGCATCAAATGTGCTGCATTTGGGGGCATTTGAGCGATTGCAATGCAGATACTTTAGATACTCTATTCTATTAAAGAATTTTATATATATATATATATATATATATATATATATATATATATATATATATATATATATATATATAAAGAATTTGAAGGTGAGTTTAGTTAAAAAAAAATACTGAATAAAAATGATGACTAACAAATGTTGAAATTCCCAATAATTAGGACAAACTACATCATTAATGATAAATGTGTAATGGCTTAATACGTAGTCTCACTCATATAACGAATGAATAACTGAAAGTATTAATACACTGATTCTTATGAGTATTACAGTCTTATCTGTATTGGGAAAATTATTATTGAACTCAATATCAACCTCAGTTTTGTGCACATTACTTAATAACGTTTGTGACCATTAGCCATGTGAGCTCTGCCCAGACACTGATGTGAAATGTTTTCACTGGGTTCAGAGGAAGTGCATGCAGCGCCTTCTCATAAATGAGCATTTTGAGATCATTAAAACAGGAAATATCTGCAGCACTATTTTGACAAACTTTTAATAGTCTCTCTCATTGCATCAATTTGCATTACTTTGCTCCAAAAGGGGCCCCCATGACAGCTTGGTAAATGTGCTGGTCATGATGGTGGAGTTAACGGAAAATGGGACTCTAGATTTAATACGGATACAATTACAAGAGATTACATGGAAATGGTTACCACATGGACACAACGCGAACCTGATAATCCTGCACACACCCCCACTTCACTGCTTACTTCAGGTGCTGAGAGAGAGAGAGAGAGAGAGAGAGAGAGAGAGAGAGAACCTTAAACTGTGTATGCTACAATTCTCAAGGACAATGATGCATGAGAAACATGTCTCCTTAAACTCAGTCAATTTCTCAGCTAGTTTGAATTCAGTTCAGACTACAAGAGGAAACGTCTACATTTAAAGAAAACAAAAATATTTGAACTCCAAAAGAACCAAAATGCCCTTCAGTGAAGGGTCAGAGTGCTCATTGTGTAAAAGAAGTAAGGGTGAGTGGAAGCAGGATTCTCAGAGAGAGTGCATATGGTCCTGCCTTGGCTGCTGACTGATTGATTTACTTTAACACCAAGAAGAAGGCAGTGAGCCACAATTTCTCCCCAGAACCGTTCATCTAATAGACAGCAGCGTAACTATTATGCACCAGGGGGTAGAAGTCTTGATTTTGCATAGACGAAATCACAATACTTGCTGTATGTTAACAATGCTCACAAGTGAAAAGACAACAAAGCATTGTTCTGGTTAAAGTTCTGAAGGCACAGATCAGTCTAACCTCAAAAGAAAAATTGTGTAAATTGTAGCCCTTCAAAGCTCTATAAACTGTCTGTCAAGAGCACAAAGCTTCCCTTTTGGTCTCATCCACTCAATCCACTCGAGTTGCTCAAGTCTCTCCTATATGATATTCCCTCCAGTAAATGTTTCCCAAGATCCTAGAAGAATTTCTCCAGCATGTTCCCAGGGCCCCTGAAAAAGCCCTGCATGTCAGTGTTTTCAATTGACTAAAATATCACCAAAACCCAAAACAAATGCTGCGGCAGCAACCACAAGCGACTAAGTGTTTAGAACTAGACTCTTATGTCCCCCCAAGTTGCATAATTCACCCCTCTTCCCCTCAGAATTTTTCTTCTTCTTCTTCTTTTCAAAGATAAAATGGTGGGTAGGCATTACAATTCCCTCTGTCAACAATCTGGCAGTGTCCAGATGACTGAGTGCTATAGAGCCATAGAACCATAATATGTGGAATGTGAGTTAAAAGTTTACTGCAGGCCTTTAGAGCATCAGCTGGGTCTATTTATAGATGGCCACAAGAACTGCTTCTCTAGGTAAAGATTTCTCACCCGATTTATTTTTACCACTTACAAAAGGAAGCACGTAATCTTAGATTATAATGCTTAGGAACATATATGTCACTGAGATATTGTATTGCTATTTCTATGAATTGGAGCGAAATTAAAGTGTGACAAAGTTTATATTTAATCAACATCTGTTATTTTTTCTCCCTGAAAGTATTTACTTATACTGTAAGAGAATGACACCATCCATAATATTTTTCTTTTGCTCCAGTTCCATGTTCTTTGGCCCTGCTTCTTCGCTCCTTCCCAAAATGTAATAATTTAACAAAATACCATACTGTAAGTGCTCAAGAGCCCAAGCAGAAAGTTAATTAATTAATGCATTGACAGACTGTTAGACTTTTTAGACAGTTTACAGGACAGATTTTATGCTTGTGGCACATTTCATGTTCATTCTTAGAATATAAATTGAAGAAAAAAAATTTTCTTAATAGAAATGTTTAAGACAGCTCCCTACCAACACTGTATTTCCATTCAGAGAAGGATGTAAAGCTACGTAAAAGGTGAAATGATGGAGCTGAAGTCATTCTACAAGGAACAACTGTGACACGATCAGAGTACAGTATGACATCACAGTATGACATCACCTCATAGTCACTAATGGATCAAAGGTGCAGACTCAGCAAACACCAGCTGTGACAGAGAATCGCCACCCCACAGTCTCTACTATGATGTACCTATGATGTAACAGTACAGTATAGGATCTGTGTATAAAAACCTCCGTGTAAGAGACTGCAGTCAGTAGCATCAGGGACACTGATGGTATGGTAATACCGGGCGTTACTAATACGAAGGACTGATCACTTGAATCTGAGTTACTTGATATTGTGATATTTGATTTGATTGTGCTCAATGCAAGAGAGAAAGAATCTATATTATGTTATGATTGTTATTTAAGTGTTTCCATGTATTCACAAAGAATGTAATATGATCTGTATGGAATAGTATGTGTTTAGCTTAGTTCAATAGTTTTGTTTATTTAACTATTATTTATTAGAAGTAATGATTTACCTATTATTTATGAGAAATAGTGATGGAGCTTTTTTGTGTTTTTTTTTTTCGTTTAAGGTTATCGACCACTTAGTTGAATCTACTTTGAACAATTGACACTAGAATTAAAAATGAGATTTTTTTTTAGATTGAAGCAGAAGCTGATGTGCAAATTCCCAGAAAACTCGACAAAGGGTATCTAGTTTATATAAATGATGTCTTAAATATTTAACAAACAGAACTGATGTTACTATCCTAAGCTGCTCAGGATCTTTCGGCTCTCACCCTCGGTGAAAATATTCAAGAAGTTTTTTTTTTTTTTTTTTTTTTCAGAATAAAAAAAAAATGACAAAACAAAGTACAAACAAAACATAAGCTTAATTTATTTGTCACCTATTTTACATATTCAATTTGGGATTCTGTGGTCAGAGTGCAGGGTCAGCCAGGGTACTGAACCCCTGGAGGGGATAGGGTTAGGTACCTTGCTCAGAAGGCTCAACAATGGCAGCTTGGTGGATCTGGGGATTGAACCGCTCACCTTCCAATCAGTAACCCAGAGCCTTAACCTTTTGAACCACCACTACGAATGGTGTGCTACTGTAGGTAGACCTAAAAAACTGGCAGCATGTGTATTTTTTGTGTTGTTTATAAAATATAAAATTTTAAAAATACATTTCTAAATTTTATGGTGAGTCTTTTTACAAAGTCATCTAAAACATGATATTTTACTAATTATAATATGATGATTAACTATGTTTTTATTTGCCCTTATCATACAATATAGTCATTTCTTTCAAATATAACTTGGTAAACTATCAGGTTAATTTGTTTCTAGCATGTGTTTGCTTGAAGTTTGCATGTTCTCCCTGTTGATTTCCAGTTTCCCCCACATTCCAAGATATACTGTACATTTTAGGCTGATTGGCATTTCCAAATTGCTGCAAAAAAGAGGGAGGGGGTCCTCAGCAATGAACATCTCCCCATTGAAGTGAAGGCCATTGCAACCAACCACCATTTGCAATGATGGCTTGGAAGGATATTGTGACTCGAGTAAAATTAAATTCTAATACTCAAAATGATGTAGCAGCGTGATTGGAAAATAAATAAGATGGAAGTATTTTTTAAGTACCTTAATTAAAGTAGTTTGTTCACAACTTTTTCATCAATATTATGTCAGTTCAACTTATTTAAGCTTTAGGGGTCAAAGTTAGTTCCAGTTGGTTTTACCAAATTAATTAGATTAGTCTAAGAGACTAAGTTGAAAGACATATAGGGCTGACTCAATAACGCCAGAATTGCTTAAAAATATACATGCAAGTAATTTATCCCAAAATTTGTCAAGTTGAGCCAATGTATTGTTTTTGTCCAACAGAACTGTACCGAGACATTAAAAACAGAGACTTCCTCATTTAGAGCAATACATCAGGAGATGTGGGAAACAACCAGCAAATACTCAGTCAAACAAGGGTACACTTCCAAATGATTTTATTGTATTAAATGCAAAATACTAAACAAAAAAAACAAACCAAAAAAAAAAACTGTACAGTAGATGTTTTGTTACAAATTTCTGGAATACATTTAAGAAATGTATTTAAAGTGTTGTGTCTTTGGAAATGTGTGCCCTGAGATCTTGGCTTAATGAATAACAGACACAATTGCTTGTTCTCTTGCTGACTGAGAGGTCTCCAACAAATAGGCATTGAAATGTGAGCTGGATGAAAAATAAACTCCAGAACAGCGCTTCCACAATCAACTCAACTCACTTTACAGACTGACTCATCCTGAAGACACTCAAGCAGGCTGACTTCTTAGAGGCAGAAAGGCATGTCTTAGCAATTAAAAAAAAAAAAAATCATGGGTGATACAGCCCAAGACTTTGAATCCCTACTTATTTTGAATACATCAAATATTCCAAGGACAGTTGGGGGTTTCAACAGAAAAAGCAATAAATATTTAATGATCTCATCATGTTACTCTTAACTTCCTCGTCCCCACACCCTCTGATCTGGAAAAGCTGGAATCATCATTTGATTACAGCATTTTGGGTGGGATCTCTGCATGTTGAACCAGATGACACTTCATCGTTTTTTCGTGATGTTGTGTAACCCATTGGCAACAGTGACTCAGACTTTTCTTCCCTCGACATGAAGTCATACCGTGATGACGTGGTGAAATTAGATAAATTACAGTGAGCAATGATTTCTGTTCAGTTCAACTTTGTTTCTTTGTCAAACGGATGGGAACTGCAAGTGATAACCCAGTATACTGTATATGTAAAGAATGAGGTTCCTGATAACTAGTCTCTGCAAAGTCTTTCTGGAGTTCACAACTGGGGCATTTTGTAAAGACAGGTATACGTTTGTGCTACGTACTGCTGTATCAGTGTCAAAAACTGTGTGTAACAGCTTTAATTCTGTGGGTCAGGTTCCTGTGAAAACCATCTATACGTCTATGCAAATGTTCTGCTTTCCACTAATGCAATAGGTATGATGTGTACAAATGTGTATTTTGGACAGTGGTACTTTGGGCGCATTACTGAAAATGAAAGCTGGCATTGAAGTGACACAGCGAAGGGTGGCTGCAGAGTTGAATTCACCCATTTAATATTTACCCTTGCTCCAATTCTATATTTCTTGGCCTGGTTTCTTCCCTCCATCTAGAAAAAATTAAAGCATCAAACTGATGGATGATGACATCTGTCAACATTTAGAAGGTCACAGGAAGGGCAAACTATTGACAAACCATAATCTTGCAGATAAAGCCATCCTGTATATACTGTACTGTACACACATTACCAGAACAGCTCTTCATAATTCCTTCATTGCCCTTATTACAATATGCTCTGCGTTTATCACTCACTGGTCATGTGCTTCTGATAAGAGACTTGATGAACTGTAGTTCATCAGAAACCAACAAATCGCCGCACTTGTGTTGCTGTTTTAAATCTGTGAAAAAAAATACAAAGAGCCAGTGCCAAAGGAAATATACATAGTGTTGAGCCACAAGAGATCTTCTCATTTAATCATGTCATGCTACAGTACATATCAGTAAAAAATTTTTTTAAATTATTTATAGCCTAATAGGGCCTGCACAAGGATCTTTACAATTTTAACTATTACTGCATTGCCTCCAAATTTGACTTAGAGAAGAGAATATAGAAATAGACCACAAATACAAATGAAAGATTATTCCTTAGCATGCATGAACAAAATGCTCAGGCTATAACCTGAAAGAACATACTGCAAAATTTGGAGGAAAACGCCATGAGTTCATGCATTTTCATGGAACTGTGATTGACAGATGTGCTGCTTTGAAGAATAACACCTGCAAACATGAAGGAAATTTGGCATCTGAATTCTTAAAGAATTGCAACCTTAACAAAATCTTTTCCTCAGGCAAAGGAGTAATCAGAGACTGAATCCTCTTTAGGTGAAGATTTAATCATGGTTGCTAAATATAAGGGAAAAGTCACATTCATTGGAATGTGACTGAGAGACCAACCAGATGTTTATGAACCATAATTACGAAATATGGCACTAAAGTCTCTCTCTCAATCCCTCACACATGCGCATACACACACATGAAGAGAGCGAGAGAGAGAGAGAGAGAGAGAGAGAGAGAGAGGGAGAGAGAGAGAGACTGTAATAACATCCACATGATAATTTCTTGCAGACCTTGTTGGACTAAAGATATTGGAGTGTAAAAAGTTTTCATGTTTCATAAATTTAAAAAATGTAGTAACATCATACATCTTCCTTTTATCAAATTTCCTGCAAATGACCATGTACAAAATTATTCATATTAGTTTTGACATTTGTTGAAAAAAAAAGAAGAAAAAAGTCTGCACTGGAAACTCTAATCTTGAATGCTTCTGTGTTTGCATAACAGGTTTTAAAAAACAAAACTCATTATTTCCACTATTGGAATTTCATAATTTTTTTTCTATGTAGAAGTTAAAAGTGGAAACTCTTCTTATGTTTTCTAACCTGAAACGTTCTATGTAGATCACTGCAAGTCTTTCCCTCTTAATTATTTATGGAACTCCTAAACAACTTTTGGAGAACATTTCTATCTAAAAATAATTTTTCCTTGTTTAATTAACAAGAAAGTATTTTATAAAGAACTATTATTACACGCTTGTGGTAATGTAAAAATGCAAAGTAGTATAAAAAATATGTTGGATGAATAAAAAAATATTGATGATACTTGTATATTTGTGGTCCGTCACCGGCAGCAAACTGGAACAAGGAAAAAAGTTAACCATTTCACATCTTTCTGAATGTAATACAGTAAAAGTGTTCGGTCTGCAGCATCTACATTTTGTCAGAGGATTTGATGTTGATGTGACATTTCGGACATTTTACATGTTTGATTTTGGAGCTGATGCCTTCCAGTGCGACAGGGAAATGGACATGTTTTGGACACTATGCTCAAGAGAGGAAAGATAATCAAAATAATAATAATAATATTTCAAACCTAGGTTTTGACATTTCCAGTAAAACTATAACTTGATCTAGCAATTTCAATATGGAATATGTGAACTTTGACGTCTGGAAGTACTGGTTTAGGTACACTGTAAAAAAATTAATAGTCGGTAAAAAACCGGCAGCTGTGGTTGTCAGAAATTTACCGTAATTTTTTTTTACAGATTTTCTTTTTTTTTTTTTTTTACGGTTTATAACTGTCTAATTAACATGTTTATGTTGTTATAAAAACAGTTTATTCCCGCCAAATTCCAGGGTTTACATTGTAACAAATACGGATTATAACCATGTTTTTTACAGCTCGGAACTGTCTAATTTAAAGATTTATGTTGTAATAATAACGGTTTATTTCCATCTTTTTTACTGCTCAGTACTCACACACTCTCACCCATCATCTATACAACTTTATCCTATATATTGGGGGGGGGGTGACTAGCACCTGGAGGAAACCCACCAAGCACAGGGAGAACATACAAACTCCATGCACACAGAGACAGGAATCGAACCCGGACCCTGGTGGTGGAAGGCGACAGTGCTAACCGCTACACTACGCTGCGTGCTACACAATTGCTGTCGTTGTTGTTGGACTATTTGTTTTATTATGAATAACCACAGTGAATTCATTCAGCAATTCTGTGAAAGCATCATTTTATGACACTAGCTGGAGCTAAAAGAGACAGAAGTTACATTGCTAAGCATTCGGATTTTACTGTTAAGAAACTATTAAGAGTACTTTTATACTAATTGATGAATACAAACCTAAATCAAATCATCAAAACCCATCAAAAGTTATTCAAGACTCGGACATCAGCATGGTCCCATGTATTTTTTAATAAAGATCAAAACAATATTTAAATTCTCAAAATTAAATATACAAATGTCAGGGTGGATATTTTTTTGGGCAGACACTCTAAATATGGCGGTGGCGGCGGGTAAAGTGGCGCGTGCTAGCGGCTGTCCTCGCCACAGTCATCAAAGTGTGGAATACCATTCACAAATATGACGTCCTTGGTTAATGTAAATTAGACGGCTATAAACCGCAGAAAAAACTATTAATATCCGTAAAATATACAGTATAATGAGTGCAGTCCCGTACAAACAATAGTGTTGCTACCGTATTTATTATGGTAAATTTCTGGCAACCACAGCTGCCAGTTTTTTACCGTAAAATGTACGGTTTATTTATAATCCGTAGAAAAAAATATAAAAATCTGTAAAATATACAGTATAATGAGTGCAGTCCCGTACAAACAATAACGTTGCTCCCGTATTTTTTATGGTAAATTTCTGGCAACCACAGCTGCCAGTTTTTTACCATAAAATTTAAAAGTTTATTTTTTACAGAGCAGATATTTTTCTGATTTTTAAACTCTATCAACAAAGGTTTAGTAAAATATAAACTGATGCTCCATGATATTAGTAACAAATACCTTCTCTGAGAGTTTCCTTTTTATAAATACAGTATATCATAAATTTTACTGCAATAAACCATATTTTCATATGTTTTTAACTGTTAAATTTAAGGTCTTACTCTGTAAAACTAATTACAGTTTTTCACTGTAAATTCTACGGTTATCCCAAGTTTTGTGAAATACGGTTTTATTCTGTAGCATTTATACAGTACGGTATTTAACTGTTAGAATTAGATTAGATTAGATTAGATTAGATTCAACTTTATTGTCATTACACATGTACAAGTACAAGGCAACGAAATGCAGTTTAGGTCTAACCAGAAGTGCAATTAGCAGAAAGTGCAGGATAAAGGTATACATTTAGAAAAAAAAGGGGATATGTGCAGGGAGAAGCTATGGGTAACTATTAAAGAAAGATATTATGTGAGTATAATATACAGATTACTAGTAACTATAGTTATAAATTTACAATGGATGAACCGTATGTACAGTTGCTATTAACTGTAGGCAGGAATTTGCAAATAGATATTAACATAATGAACAGGATACTATATGATCATAGTATACAGATTGCAAGTGACTATAATTATAAATTTACAGTGTATGAACAATATATACAAGTTACTGTTACTGGGAATTTTCAAATAGATATGGGCATAATGTACAAGTTGCTATTTTCTATAGACAGGAATTTACATATGATATGAACATAATGTACATATGAACATAATGTACAGGAATTTATCAATATACATGTGTGAATGTATATTCAACCAGAAGTTTACAAATATGTTGTGCATGGATATTTGTGTTTTCAAAATAGGTGTGTACATTGTAGTGCAGTCCATATTAAATAGTGTAAAGTGTAAATAGAGTAATGGGAAGTGTATAGGGGTGTGTGAGGGGTGAGCAGGTGTCAGTGGGGGGCAGAGTTCAATAAGGAGATAGCTCTGGGAAAGAAGCTATTCCTCAGTCTGCTAGTTCTTGACCTGGGACACCTGAAGCGCCGACCAGAAGGCATAAGAGAAAACAGTTTGTGGGCGGGGTGGGAGTAATCCTTAAGAATACTGCGTGCTCGACGCACACAGTGCTTCCTTTGAATGTCCTCGATGACTGGAAGTGGAGTCCCTATAATACGCTGGGCAGTTTTCACCACCCGCTGCAGTGCCTTGCGCTCAGCAACAGAGCAGCTTCCATACCAAACTGTGACACAGTTGGTTAGGATGCTTTCTATTGTGCAGCGATAGAAGTTCACCAGAGTAGATGATGACAGCTGGTTCTTCTTAAGTGTTCTTAAGAAGAATAGGCGCTGGTGAGCCTTCTTGACCAGGCTAGAGGTGTTGGTGGACCAGGATAGGTTCTCTGAAATGTGGGTCCCCAGGAACTTGAAGGATGGGACAGGTTCAACAACCATTCCGTTGATGTGAACGGGTTCATGTGAAGCTCTTCCTCCTTTTCTAAAATCTACGATGAGCTCCTTGGTCTTCTTGGTGTTAAGGAGCAGATTATTGTCCGTGCACCAAGTGGCCAGGTGCTTGATCTCCTCCCTGTAGGCAGACTCATCGTTGTTGCTGATGAGGCCGATCACCGTAGTATCGTCTGCAAACTTGATGATGTTGTTGGATCCATACACCGGTCTGCAGTCGTGGGTGAAGAGGGAGTAAAGGAAGGGGCTTAGCACACAACCCTGTGGTACACCAGTGTTGAGTGTGACGGTAGTGGAGCAGATGTGGCCTGACCTGACATGCTGGGGTCTGTTGGTCAAAAAGTCCGTAATCCAATTACAAAGTGAGATGTTAATATCCAGCTCTCTAAGTTTGGTGATTAACTTAGAGGGTAGAACAGTATTAAAAGCTGAGCTAAAGTCAACAAACAGTAGTCGTGCATAGGTGTTTGCATTGTCCAAGTGTGTGAGTACAGAGTGCAGCACTATGGAGACTGCATCATCTGTGCTCCTGTTGGCACCGTAAGCAAACTGGTGTGGATCTAGTGAGGGTTGGAAAGAGTCTTTCAGATGTGTCAGGACCAATCGCTCAAAGCACTTCATAATAATGGGTGTGAGTGCTACGGGGCGGTAGTCATTCAGGCACGTCGGGCTGGAGTGTTTCGGCACTGGCACAATTGAGGTAGATTTAAAGCACGCTGGTACAGTTGCTTGGGCAAGGGACATGTTAAAAATGTCTGTGAATACCCCAGCGAGCTGCTCCGCACATGCCCTCAGTACGCGCCCAGGGATACCGTCTGGTCCAGCAGCCTTGTGCACGTTGATCTGGCTCAGTACGGTGTAGACGTCAGATGAGGTTAGTGTGATGGGTGGGTGGTCGGGTGAGGAGGTGATCTTGGTGATATTATCTTTATTGTCTTTCTCAAAGCGAGCATAAAAGTCATTAAGCTCATTCAGAAAGAAGACATCAGTGGCTTGGGGGGTTGAGTTACTTGGTTTGTAGTTGCTGATGGCCTGGATGCCCTGCCACATGCGCCGAGGGTCAGAGTGTAAAAAGTGCTCCTCTAGCTTTAGTTTGTAGCAGTATTTGGCCTTTTTGATGCCCCTTTTCAGATTAGCCCTGGAAGTGCTGTAGGCTTGTGCATCACCTGATCTGAAGGCAGTGTTGCGTGCCTTCAGTAGGAGACGCACCTCCTTGTTCATCCATGGCTTCTGATGAATGAATTACGAACATTTTGTACAATGTACTGTATAAGCAAGCCATTGGCACACTTCCATGATTTCCTGATTTTGTGCTGATGTTCTTGCTGATACACTAATTTCGGTTTTGACTACGTAGAGGTCTTCCTACATTTCTGAATTTGATCTTAAGCTGGTATGATCTTGAGACTGTAGGAAAATCCTAGGGAGTAATTTAATAGAGTATGATATGGCTCACTGCAGTTTAGGAGAAATCATAACCATTAAACATATATTTTGGTCACACTCAAAATGTAGTCACTAACTAAGGAGACATCAAAGCAATGTAAAGTGATTTCTACGAAAACAAAGACAGGAAGGAGAGAGTTCAAAACTGTGAACAGAGTAATAATGGATAAGAAGGAATTAAGCTCAACTACAGTATGTTCATAACATTATACATTACACCGATCATTAAAACGCAAAACATTATGTCCAATATTGTGTGGGTTTCTGCCTCTTGGGGCACAACTCCACAAGGCCTCTGGGATGTGCTGTAGTATCTGACATTGGGGCATTAACAGCAGATCCTGTTAGTGCTGTGGGCTGTGGGGCCTCCATGGATCAGACTTGTATGTTTGGTGCATCCTATGGGTTCTTGATTGGATGGATATCTTGGGAGTTTGGAGGCCAACCTTGAACTCGTTGCCTGCTAAGCTCCATACTGTACATGGCTGAATGTTACAGTATGTACAGGAAGTTCTTATGTTTGTGTCATGGCCAACATTACATTTTTTTAGTAGTTTGTGTCACATTGGCTTTTCTGTATGATCCAGTTGAACATATAATATCTTACGCTATAATTTTACAATTTGCCCAACCAGACATGTTCCATCATGACAGTGCTCCTTATGCAGGTCCATAAAGAGATTGTTGTCAAGATTGGGGTGAAAGGATTTGAGTGGGGTCCTGACCTACTGAATACATTTGAGAGAAATTTGTATTTCCACAAACATTTGGTCAGATAATGTACAGTATATGCAGCATACAGTAACACCTTGAGTTCATACCCTAGTTAAATATATTGTGTAATATTACTGGCCTTCAGGAATGGAAGAGCTGTTTTCTATATACTGTACTAGACATGAGGCAAGATGGGTTCCTGTTATTGCCACAGTACAGTATAATTAATTTTAAATAGCAAATATCTAATTTCACAATTAAGGCAGTTCTATGACCTACAATTCTGACACTCTCCTTTCAAAAAAAGATAAAACTTGCACAATCATTGATTTACTCAATGTTCTTAACAAATTTTGAAGGTGAAGTCTAGCTCTATTGCCTTTGGCTGACACACATCAAGCATGTGCTGATCAGGAATGAATGTGGTATTGTGCAAATGTGGTGCATGTCCAAAAAAAGAGAGGTGTGCTGCCAGTGCCATACTAACAGGAGGTAAATATTGAACAAGACCTAGTTGAGAGCATACTGTAGGAAGGGTAAGAAGAAATTCTGATTCATGGAGGAGAGTAGAAAGGTTATATTTAAAATCATAGAATCATATAAAACATTCATTCATTCATTCATCTTCTATACCGCTTAATCCTGTGTTCAGGGTTGCGGGGGACCTGGAGCCTATCCCAGGAGACTTCGGGCACTAGGCGGGGTACACCCTGGACAGGGTGCCAATCCATCGCAGGGCACACACACATACACACACTCACACACCCAATCACACACTACGGGCAATTTAGGAACGCCAATTAGCCTAACCTGCATATCTTTGGACTGTGGGAGGAAACCGGAGAACCCGGAGGAAACCCACCAAGCACGGGGAGAACATGCAAACTCCATGCACACAGAGACAGGAATCGAGCCTGGCCGGGGAATCGAACCCAGACACTGGAGGTGCAAGGCGTGTACACCACTACACCACCGCGCCGCTCATATAAAACATATAAATCAAAAATAGATATATTTTAAAATATTATATTTATATTTCAGAAATATTGGATTCTAACTACTTTGTGTATTTAAAAGATATTTTATTTGCCATAGAGTACAAAGATTGACACACACACACACATACACACACACACACACACACACTTGGACAACTCAAAATTATATGTTCTACTGATTCATCTTAGACAAAACAAAAACATTACTGCGCAGGTGCAACATCTCTCCTCCATAACACCCAGACTCAAGTTCGCAGGAAATAAATAAATAAATAAATAATGATTTAGACAAATAGACAAAACATCAGACAAAAAAAAATCTTTATAGAATTGTTTACTAATGAGGATTTATAATGATATGGAAGATGAGGGGTTAACTGAAGAAGAAGATTAGGAAGAATCCCCAATCCAGAGTCATCATCAGATGAAGAAGAAATCCCACACAAGCTGGGATGAAGACACTTTTGTCTAAGAACGGGAAAATAAAAATGGTCAGCTGGGGCAGCTAAGAGGATGAGATGCCAATTATAAATACTGTGTGCTGCACATGTCAGAAATACAGATGCGAAGTCCATGAACACATGTGCAGACTGTCCAATAGAGCTAAATTGACAAAGATCTTCATGTTTTTGTTATGTATTTTTACTGTATTTTTATTTTTTAATGCATTTTTTAATGCAAAAATTGGCACGAGAACTATTATTTGAGTTCCTCATTGGTAGCTCAGGCGGTTGATGCTATGGGTTGCCGATCAGATGTTTGGGGTTCCGCCACCACCGGGTGGGTTGCCATTGTTGGAAAGTTGGGCAAGGTTTCTAACCCTAAGCCCACATACTGTATAACACACAGATGGGTGGGTTGAGAAAGGAAGGGTATCCTGCATTACACACGTGTCAATAACTTTGCGGATCAGATGATCTAATGTGGCGCTCCTGAGAATGGGAATAAGTCCTAAAAAGAAAAAAAAGTTCATGACCGTTATTGTCTCCAACTAATAATAAACACACAAACTCCTTTCTACATGTTTCTACTAATTTCTTAAGTTCTACAGTACATGTGGCTAATTCTTGCTATTATTTGCACCTATACAGTATAATTAGCAGGAAACAACACAATAATAATAAACCTCCATTTAAGTTATATTAACTATTATAAAAGATATGAGTGGAGTTTACTGATTACACCCATCCTTTCTTCACTGTGAAGAGAAAAATGCCAAGGATGCGTGTGGTGACTGGGGACGACTCCACTGGACCATGAAGGTGGTCTACTGTAGGACTCAATAGGAGGCGCTTTTTTTGTCTAGTGGCTTGTACCTGCAGTCACTCAATATTTTAGAACTGAAATTCCCACAAACAGTTTTGCACTCGAGCCAACAACAACAAAAGTGGACTTCATATTAACGTAAACATCTTTTCCATTATCCTGAACTTTTGGCCTCATGACACACAATACAACGACAAATCAATACCTGCTACTGTATATTTATCTGACATCACCCAAATGAGTACAGTAGGTTCCCTGTTGAGTCTGGTTCCTCTCAAGGTTTCTTTTTATTGTAATCATACTGTAAGTAGTTTTTCCTTGCCACTGACATCCTTGGCTCACCAGGGACAAATTGATACCTATAATTTATACATATTTACTTACATCTTTCAAACTTATACAGTACAGGCAAAAGTTTGGACACACCTTCTCGTCTATCTGTCAATGTGTTTTCTGTATTTTCATGACCCTTTACATGGTAGATTCTCACTGAAGGCATCAAAACTATGAATGAACACATGTGGAGTTATGTACTTAACAAAAAAAGGTCTCCACAGTCACCGGACCTGAACCCGATCGAGATGGTTTGAGGTGAGCTGGACTGCAGAGTGAAGGCAAAGGGGCCAACAAGTGTTAAACACCTCTGGGAACTCCTTCAAGACTGTTGGAAACCATTTCAGGTGACGACCTCTTGAAGCTCATCGAGAGAACGCCAAGAGTGTGCAAAGCAGTAATCAGAGCAAAGGGGGGATATTTTGAAGAAACTAGAGGGTTAGGGTTAAAACATAGGGTTAGGGTTAGTTATTTCACCTTTTTATTTCACAGTTATTTCACCTTTTTTGTTAAGTACATGCAGTAACTCCACATGTCTTCATTCATAGTCATGAAAATAAAGAAAACACATTGAATGAGTGAAGGTGTGTATATATAACCCTAACCCTATAATTGAATGGAAATGGATGCCCAAACAGAAAGAGACACAAATGGGCATAGATACAGTATAATAAGAATAAGAACTGCAGAGGGAAGAAGCATCTACCCACTATAGCAAGACATACTTGGGAGAGGTATCAAGGGAAAAAGAGAGACAGTAAATTTATGACCCTGTGCTATAAGGGGTCTCCAGACCATTAATGCAAGTTTTACAATGGCTTTAAAGTCCACCCTAAGTCTGTGTGACCCACAGGAAGTGGCTCATCAAATATTTAAGGGGTTCAAGGTGACATCATGGTATTGTAATTATCTCCATTATTTAGTGTGTTGAGGCCACTGACTGCCATGACATCATTATTGTAGTTGTGGGATTGGAAAGAAAATGCTGACAAGAGGCAAAGATCAAAATGTGCCAATGCGGAGTGTCTACCAAGATAAATGCAAATTTCAGTAAACATTTTTCAGTTTGGAATATGTCTTAAGAGCAGTATCATGGTCTCCGTTCTATGTACTGTATATTGTAAATTCATGCACTTACTATTATCTAGCAAGATGAATAAAAAAAAAAAAGCGTTGTTAAAGAAATACACACACACTTGTAGCAAATTTATCATTGATTTCTTAATGCATTTAGACTGATAATTTAATTACACAATCATAACATATGATCCATAATATATTGGAAAAACACAATGTATATCAGATTTTTAACATTAATAATTTGACAACTTATTAACATTTTAATATCCCTTCTGTAGAATGATTGACCCAGTGTTGAATTGAACTGCCATTCATGTGAACTTAAAAAAATCCTACAGGCTCCAGTGCAACCTCTACAATAGATTAAGCATATTTACTATTACAGGGTTGCTACAGTAAAAAATAAATAAATAAAAGGGAAAAATACAATTTAATTTATTAAATTCAATTTTATTTACACAGCGCTTTTAACAATGGTCATTGTCTCAAAGCAGCTTCACAAAAATGAATGAAAAAAAAAAAAAAAATTAGAAAAGAAAATAATTGGAAGTGTGTATGTGTAAGAAAAATGTGTCTAGATAATAATGAGATGAATGAATGATGAATGAAATTTCTCTGATGAGCAAGCCAAGGGTGACGGCGACGGTGGCAAGGAAAAACTCCCTGAGATGGCATTAGGAAGAAACCTTGAGAGGAACCAGACTCAACAGGGAACCCATCCTCATCTGGGTGATAACAGATAGAAATGATATATTTTCTATCCATAATTTAGATGGATTGGAACAACTTGTAAAGAATGGATCAATATTTGGCATGTATGCACTGTAACAAATTGCTGTATTTTTTACAGCAAAATTATACAGAAACTTACCGTTTTGCCATTTTACAATTTATTGCTGTAATTTGCAATGCATTATGGGTTATAGAGGGTTTTACAAGTGTTAACTGTATATTTCACTGTTAGCTGGAATTAATTTACAGGTAGGAGGTGCTTTCACTCTATCTTAAATATTTTTACAAGAATTTACTGTGCTGTTGCATTATGGGATTGCGCGGGCTGATATGGTTTGAAATCTGCTGGACTGAAGCACAGCGACAACAGCTGAAGAAGTTCAATTAAATTTACTTCCATAAGTATTAATTATTTCTTTTAATGTAAAGTAATTCATATATATGGGGAATATCCTGATAAAACTTTTATAACGTTATATAAGTTTTATCAGGATATTCCCTCTAAATGTTATATTTAGCTATTTTGTAATGGGATGTTTAGTTAACTTTATTTATCTGTTGCTTCAGGCGAGGAGGAGAAACGTGATGCGCACCATTTCAGAAAGCAGCCTAAACTAAAAGGTAAATCGTTATTGTCATGTTAATGTTGATAAATGCTGCAGTTTGTTAGCTTTATTTGCCTTTATTTTCTAGAGAGTATTTGTAGTTTGGCAGGAACAGCATTGCTATGGAAGTGTGTGTGAGACAAAATTAACGATACATGAAGTGCTCAGTTGTCTTTGCTGTTGAAAAATGTAAATATTAACATCGTTGGATGAGTTTCTCTGAAACCTGGAGTATATTTTGTAAAGGAATGTGTCGTTAACTTCCTTTTTTTTATTAATTGTTTTGTCAGGCAAGCTGAAACATAACGGAGCTAAAAGGTAAAAACTTAATGTCATGCCGATGAATGCTGCTTTTTGTTACCGATTTATACCGATATACCGATTTGCATATAAACAGACACAACAGACTGAAATGCTGACCATTTTTATTTTTAGGAAAACAGTCCCTTTAACTTTTATTGAACTATTGCTTTATGCTTTAATCTTGAGTTGTTTGTAGTTGTTTTGTAACAGCTGATTTTTTTCTGTAGTTGATAAAGTTAAATGATGTTACCAGTGACGGTGCTGAAGTGTTGTCAGGTGTCAGCGTTAATAAACAGTTTACTTACAACAGCTTTGAATTTGAGTGATTATTTTTCAAAATCTTTGTTTTAATGCATTTACATCAGTATAATAGTAAAGTACAGTTACAGTTAAAATAGTAATTTACAGGAATTTCATAGTAAAAATGTTACAGCTACATCTTGGATTTTGTTGAATTCACAGGATTTTATTGGCAACTTTTGTTGCCAGGTAAGTACTGTAATTTAGCGTAATTACAAAAAAAAAACTGTAATGGCTTTTTACAAGTAAAATTTTATAATCCTGTAAAAAAAATTATAAAATACTGTATTCTGCAAACAACAATTTATTGTAAATTGCTAAGCAGTATCATACTGTAATCCATTTTACAGCAATTAACGGCTATTTTGGCAACTTTTTTGCCAGTAAATTATTGTAAATTCTACAGTATGTTCTTTACAGTGTGTGTTTCCTTCTGGCTCTCCCTTTTAGTTATGTTGTCATAGTTAGTCCTGCTTACACTCTGCACTAAATATACAGTACATTCACCCTATACATTGCTTGACTGTGACTGTGACTGTGATAACTGACTAACTGTTATCTCTCCTTTTCTTCTGCTCTCTCCTCTTCTCCTCTCTCTCCCTCTCTCTCTTTCCCTGTCCCTGTCTTTCTGTCAAGCTGTACATGTCGCTCCCGAGCTGGCAGTGATCCAGACCCCTCTGCCCTCTGGAGCTGTCTGACTCGTCCTGGTGTCCCGTTTCTGGTTGGAGACCTCATCGCATGGATGCCCCGTGTGGTCTGCTTGGGTTTCACGTGGGGACAATTCCACTTTTCTACGAAGACGGGCATGGACTCGGCCGATGCTGACACCTGCTCTCTGAGGATTTAATGAAAATAGGGGACAAAAGTTGTGAGGGTATGCACACGTGGGCCAAATTGGCATGGGGACATGAGGCTGCGGGCAGTGTGGGTCCATGTGGGCAGTGGCTCCTGCATGCTCCCTTATACGGCTCCTCTTTGCTGCCAACCGGCCCCGACGAGTCCTCCCTGACATGCAGCTGCTTGTAATGGGGGCCTTTTCCTTTTTGGCGACCGAACGCTGGGTCTGTGCAAAAGTAAAAATGCAGCGAAAGCTTGTGCAGTCTCTTCGCGGCTGTCCTCCATGTAGAGATCAAATGGCTGTATTCAGTTTCATGCATCTGAAGTCCCTGGGGGCGTTACATCACTCCGCATGTAACGCCATGCCACTCTTCTGCATTCACTGTTGCATCCCCTGCTTGAAGTAGACCTCCAGGTCCTTGAGCCAGACTCCCCGCCTCCTTTTTATAATGATGAGAAAGCCCGAGATCCATTAAAGATGATTATTAGCCAGCCGTACACATTTCCAGCAACCCCGCTCCTTCACACACCAGCGTACGTCATGACACCTGTATACAGGGTCGCAGGGAGCCTGGAGCCTGTCCCAGGAGGCGTAAACAAAAAAGTTTACTGTTTCTCATCTGTCATTTCACAGACACTCGCACTCCGTCAATTCATTATCACAGAGCATTGCATTGTGTCGTGTTGTTGCTCTTTTTTTTTTTTTACACATTTGCATGTGTACATTATGTTGTCTTTTGCTGTCTTTTGTATAGTACATAGATTTGTTGATTTATGGTGTTAATTTGTTCTGTCTCAGCTAGTCAGCTAATTAGATGTCTTAGTTAGCTATTTAGTTTTGTTAAATTATACATATACTACATACTGTACATATGTTGTATTTAGTATGTAGCACCTTGGTCCAGGAGGAACATTGTTTCGTTTCACTGCATACTGTACTGTACTGCATATGGTTGAAGTGACAATAAAAGCCAACTTGACTTAACTTGACTTGAGGAGACTTGGATCGAGTGCCAATCCAATGGTACCTACTATGAATACAGTATGTGGCAGAGGTGGGAGGTCTTATACAATAGTAAGTCCTGCTGGAGTCCCTGCGTGCACTCTTCACTAAATATGCATTCACCTTACACATTATGTGACTGTGACGATATCTAACTGTTATCTCGACTGATGCAGACAGAAGTTCTTTGAGGACTTCAGGCCATCTCAGGGAGATTTTACTTGCCATCATCAAGTGGTTCTTCCTCAAACTGTTGCCACAAAGTTGGATGCACACAACTGTATAGAATTTCTTTGTACTGTATTCTGAAGTATCTCAATTTCCCTTTACTGGAACTTAGCCGTTTAGCCTAAACATGTTTCAGCATAACAATGAGTGGATTTTTAACACTTTGCATTTTTTTTTTCTGCATAATGACCTCATGCTCAATTTGTTCTATAAAGCATCTTATGTCTCCTATTTAGCCAGCATGCTATAAATAGTGTCCCATGTGTTGATTTTAGGACATTTCTAGTTCCAAGCTACCAAAACCTAAAGAGTCTAAACAGCTACACAAAAAAGTTACCCCTCCTTCCTTTACTGTGTGAAATTGTTACAGCAGGGGTCCCATCAGAAAAAAAATGTCCTGCGTGGTTCCCTATTTTACTTAAATTTTTTCGCTATTCATTTCTGTCTTTGAAGAATGAGAGAATAGTACAATAGGATTCTGAAAGACAAAGTCAAGTGTGATAGTGTTGGTGAGGGGGTACACACACACAAGGGTTAAGTAGAAGGGGTGAAATCATCACACACACCCTTGCACTCATCCATTAGCTAATGGATACCTTAGCACTATCACTTAATTACATATATTACTCTCAGTGCAAAATATCCACCCATGTCATCACAGTTGGAAAATAAGTGTGTAGTTGTGTGTTTCTGGGGTTTGGGGTTCTTTCAAGCAACCCAAAACATCAGTGAACATGTTTTAACATCCAGTAGATAACCATTAAATTCATTATTTAAAAGTAGATAGATACTATACGATTTTGCTTTTAGGAGGTTGTCCACCAAACATCAGTGTAAAAGTTCAAGTACAAGTTCAAAGGCTTTATTGTCATTTCAACCATATACAGTTAGTACACAGTGAAACGAAACAACGTTCCTCCAGGTCCAAGGTGCTACATGCAACATAAATGTACAACATAAATGAACAGAAACACTAAGAGATAGCTGGCTAGCAGAGACAAGACAGATAGAGTAACATAAATTACAACATAAATTTACAAAACCTAACTAGCTAATTAAAGACTACTGGTTTTACAGACAACATAAAGTGTACGTGCAAATGTGCAAACAAGAGCAACAACAAAGTGACAGTGCAGCGAACACGACATAACATAACATAATACTATGGTTTTGAGGTCGTGAGAAACTGTAAACATCAGCAGCAAAAATTGAGGAATTAGTGCAAAAAGTAGTGCAGTGATGATTATTGTGCAAAAGAGATAAACAGTGAAGCATTTACAGGTTGGTGTGTACGATAGTTTGGTAGTGTAGGTCAGTGTGTTTGCGCATTGTGTTGATTAGTCCCAATATTTTGAGATAGTTGAGTTAAGCTGAGTGATAATGTTTGTGTGTGTGTTTTTGTGTGTGTGTGTGTGTGTGTGAAAAAAGCTGTTGCACAGTCTGGATGTGAGGCCGAATGCTTCGGTACCTTTTTCCAGATAGCAGGAGTGTGAAGTGTGTGTGAGAGGGGTGTGTCTGATCAGCCACAATGCTGGTGGCTTTTCGGATGCAGCGTGTGGTGTAAATGTCTTCAATAGAGGGGAGAGAGACTCCGATGATCTTCTCTGCTGTCCTCACTATCCGCTGTAGGGTCTTGCGGTCCGCTATGGCACAATTCCCAAACCAGACAGTGATGCAGCCGCTCAGGATGCTCTCGATAGTTCCTCTATAGAAGGTGGGCAGGATCGGTGGTGGAAGCTGGGCCTTCCTCAGTCTTCTCAGAAAGAAGACACGATGTTGGGCTTTCTTGTGTAGGGAGCTGGTGTTGAGGGACCAGCTGAGGTCCTTCTCCAGGTAGACACCCAAGAATTTGGTGCTTTCGACGATTCCCACAGAGGAGCCGTCGATGCACAGCGGAGAATGGTCGCCTCGTGTCCTCCTAAAGTCAACAACCATCTCCTTTGTCTTGTCAACATTCAGAGACAGGTACGCTGACTCGTTGTTCTTGCTAATGAGACCCACCACGGTCGTGTCATCAGCAAACTTAATGATGTGATTTGAACTGTGTGTGGCTACACAGTCGTGAGTCAGCAGTGTGAACAACAGGGGACTGAGCAGACAGCCTTGTGGGGCCCCAGTGCTAAGTGTGGTGGTGCTGGAGGTGCAGAATGGATTAGTCAGAAAAGAAGCGAAGAGGCCAAGGTTAACACAACGTAATTCTACCACCACCATGCTTCAGTGTGGGATGACCTCTCAGTAAAGTCATTTTAAACCAAATGTTGTTGTAGGTCTTTGTTGTAGCTCCGGGCATGGGGTTGCCACAGCGCAATATCCATTCCGCACAACAACTTGGCACAGGTTCTATGCCGGATGCCCTCCTTCCTGACGCAACCCTCCCATTTTATCCAGGCTTGGGACCGGCACTGCATCCAGTGGCTGGGGGGTTTGGGCACGGCCTGGGAATCGAACCCAGGCCTTCCACATGGCAGGCGAAACACCTACCACTGAGCCACCAGTGCTCAATATTTTAAACCAAATGAAGCATTTTGTTTTTTAATTTATACTAATGTCTTTCTTCTCAACATTTGTTCTCACATAGTGTAACAATGTTAATTGTTGTTAAAAATAATTGTTAAATGTCACGTTCATAAATATTGTAACTTCTCCCCTTTGAATTGCGGATCCTCCCTAGTCATAAGTAGCTTATTGGTTTCTTTGCTGACTTCCCAGACTTCTTCCTTACCCAGTTACCGACTTTTGTTGGTCAGCTTCCTGAAGACATTTGTGGCTGTGCTTCTATTTTTACCATTTTATTAATACATTAATGCTGCTCCAAATGCTGTTCAAACGATTTTTGAGCCATGGAGCTTTGCTCTTGTAGTATGGTGCCATTGTGGTTAGCACTGTGGCCTTGCACCTTCAGGGTGCAAGTCCTGCCTTGTGCTTGATCGGTTTTCTGAAACAGTTCAGAGACATGCACGTTAGGCTAATTGCTGTTTCCAAATCCTGTAGTGTGTGAGTGTACACATATTTGTGCCCTCTACCCTCTGACAGATTGGCACCCTGTCCAGGGTATGTAATTTTAAGATCTTGTAACTGAAATTAGACTGAAATTAGAAATTCACAAAAGGAGATTTTCACTACAACTGAGAAGGGGGAAAAAAAAATAAAAATTATATATATTATATTATATATATATAATTTAATAGAACTATTGAACTTCTTGATTTTCACCTGTCTTCAAAATATTAATGTATTTTGCTGACAAAAATATATAAAACGTATTATTTTAAAAACTCTATAAGTAAGGATTTTTTTTATATATAAATATGCATAAATAAAAAATGAAATCAATCTAACTCAACACATGAAAATCTGGACACAAATTGAGGATTTCATCTCAATTCAACTGTAATGTAATGTAAAATATTCTTTCTAGGGGTGTGCACAAGAATCTGCACAATAATCCATTTTCATTGCAGAAACCTTTTAAGACAAAGATGTATGATGTAAGATGCATTTAGCTTGAAATCTAATAATGTATGCATATGGTCATACTGTATATTTTACTGTGTAAGATTTAAGACTCTGTTATTTTTCACTCTCCCACAATCCTTTGCCTAGCTGGAAACACTCTGAGGTCAGCAGAAAGCAGGTTTTATAGTCTAATCAGATCAGAGTGCCTAAGATGAAATGTGCACAAAGAATGAGAGGATTTTTTTTTTCTTTCATGATCATAAATGCAAATGGTGAATCAATTACTATACTGCAAGTGCATAGCAATTCATAACTCCTGAGCCATAATTAATGTGCTATAGAAACAAGGCATATTTTCTGTATCATTAGGAAGTAATACATTAATGAATTAGAATTATTAAATTGGGGCAATATTACACAGCTAGAGTGGCAATTAATTACTGATGTAAATATAAAATTACTTCCACCTGTGGGGATTTAAAGGAATAATACAATATCAAGCATTACATATTACAAAATGCATACAGTATACACTACCAATGAAAAGTGTGGACACATCTTACTGTATATCTCCATGGTCTTTCCTTATTTTTATGGAAAACAATATTAAAGGCATTCAAAATATGCAGTCATCTCCTTTGAACAGTTGATATTGAGATGTTTCTGCTACTTATGATCTGTAATGCCTTCATAATGCCTCTAATCTGAGGTGCCGTTAATTGGTGATTTTTTTATGGCTGGTAACTCTAAAAGAACTTCTCCTTTGCAGCAGAGGTAGATTGGCAGAGATTTGGATCTGGTTTGATCTTCATGAGATCCAGTTTCATCGTAGTGCTTGAAGAGATTTGCAAATGCATTTGACTATATTGTTCTTTCAAGAACTATTTCAGAACAGATGACTTTTGTGACCTAAAATAACATTTAATTAATTGTTAATTAAGTAAATCTACAGTATATGTACTTGATACTTGAAGACACAGCTTATTCACCATTAAGGTGGAGCAGGTCTTTCAGGTCCCTTCTGTAAAGTTCACGATTTCTGGCTAGTTGATACCAGTTTTTCCCGAACACCTTTCTTTCCACCAGTGCTCCAAGGACGTCCCTGCAGTTGTTTGAAGTTTTAGGGTCACCAGAACATTGCATAATCCAACTTTGTAGGCATCCTTGAAATTGGTTTCCTGTTGAATTCATTCATTTCAGATCCTGGCACTGAGTTGGAACTTCAGGATTTGTTGCTTCATTGCTTTCTGCATTGTCTGTAGCTCCTTCTCTTATGTTCCTTGCATTGTCCACATTTCACAGGTATAGGTACAGTAAGTGCCAGTAGAATGGTTTTTGTGAGGACTTCATGTATACTCTTGAAGTTATTCCCACAATGTGCTGCATCATCTGTGAATTATAGGTACTGTAACTTGTTGGCCTAGCTAAATGTATTTGTTGATGAAATCGATGGTTTGCCCTTTTAGCTTAATTCTTCCACTGGTGCATCAGTTGTTCTTCACCTAGGTCATGTTCCTGTTGATTCTCAGATTATCATCAACTTCGGCAGCAGGCGAACAGGACGATGTTGTCAGTGATTCGAAGATGGTGAAGCAGCTCTCCATTGATCTAGAAAACTTGGTTGTCTCAATCCATTGTTTGAAAGATACTTTTGAGTGAGCATTGAAGTGTTTGGCAAGATGGTGTCACTCTGTCGAACCCCTCGGCCAATGGGGATTTTGATTGGGTTGGAATTCCACAAATCCACCCACATACTGTATGACAGTGGGTGATTGTGATTTATTCCCATAAAAAAATATTGATGCCTAGTATACTGCGATCCAATTGGAAGGATAATGTAGTACACATCTGCATCATTTAAAATTATGTGAGTTATACATTTTTTATTAAATCAAATGGCTTTTATTAATATGCGTATAAGAAATCCATTATGTTATGACCAGACTTTTAAGACACATCTTTAACAGTAACTTATCAAAACAATGTAGGAATATATTTTTCTTTGATTTAAATTTTTTGTGTGAATATAAAACAATGTGTTACGCCCTTGAAATATATCCATACATTTTATAATTTATGTTATAACACCATAATCATACTGCTATGGTGACACACTAGCAGAGCTAAACATTGTGCCATTAATTTCAGAATGAAACGTTTATGAACATAAATGAAGTTTATGAAGTTAGCATCAGATCTTCATGTAGCATGTACATAATATAGTGATGTTAAAATAAAATGATCTAAATTCATGTGAATAAAAACACAGAACAAAATGGTCACAGACAAGAAGGAACTTTAATTAAATATTGTGAAAGTTGAAAAGTTATCTTACAGTTCAAAGTTAATTAGAAAACGATCATCTTACAGTAGCTTTAAATTTATAGTATTTCCCTCCCCAGCAATATATACTGTAACCACACACACATTGTGTCCAGGTCATAACAAATTTTGGGAACAAAACAATCAAATAATTTCAAATTGGTTTGTGTGTCAATTCATAAGGTATCTTCCACCATGATGAATAATGAAAGCTACTGTATGCCTTGGAAAAGGTTCATAAATAAATAAATAGGGGGGAAAAAAATCTATGGTGAGTTTACCGGTAGGAAACAGTCTCAGATGATTACATTATTCTGAGAATATTATGTGTGGGAAAAATGGCAGTTCAGGAATTCTACAAAACCATCAGTAACACATCTCAATGGGATTTTGTGCTGTTCTGAACACCTTTATAATCAAACCCAACCAAGTCTTTTTTTTTTTTTTTTTTTCATTTTTGGACAACCTCCCCAGCAAAACCAACAGCAACACACTGGAGGTGAGCCTCTGCATTGTTAAGGCATTTTAACTGCTGGTGGATGTTAGAAAACTTTGAACATGGACATGAATAATTGAAAAGATATTGTATATGACGTGCATGAAACAACATCCCAGAAATGTGAAGCAAAGCAAAATAAAAACTACATATATTTATATTCAGGTGACACATGGAGTGAGTAAGGTCCAAAAATCTAATATTTCACAAATTTTGCCACCTGGTACAAAAATCTAACATAAAAATGTAAGACAAATTTTCATTAACTTACAAATGGTATAAAAATAAACCCTTGGCCTCATGTGGATGAGATTAACAATATCAATGTTATCCTGAACATGAAACTGATGTAGGACACATAATCACAATGGATAGACAAAAATGTAGACAACTGATGTGGAAAAAAATTGCACATCATAGCATAACAAACATGAATAAAGACCAATGAATAAGAGCAATGTATAAAATCTAATGATACATACATTATGCTAGATGGGTATTTTTACATAATCCTTTTTGATACAATATTGATGTTCCATCAGATCAAATTTATAAGTGAAAGTTGTATAAAGCTGCCTTCTTTCTGATGTATAAATATATTTCAAACAATAACTTTGGCAAAATAAAAAGGAAAATCTAGCAAAAACAATTTGCATACTCATCAATTTGTACAAAGACACGTAAAACAAAAAAATCAACAAAAATATAGCATTAATTAATTGCGAAATCCTATGTTTAGTAAGAGGGGACTGTAATATTCACAGTGCTCAATCTGCTCTTATCTTAATTTCCTTTAATTATCCCTTCCCTCTGATGTCTTTTTAGGTCATTCAGGTAAACATCTGCATTAATTAGAAACAGCATTAACATTATCCCATTAAATAAGCTGACACTAACGCTAAAAGTTTCCCCTCACATTTTGACATTCAACTCATTGACATTTTTTCCTCAAGATATAATGTATTCTACAAATCAAAAAGCAAATATCATCACAGTTTCTTAAAAAAAAATATGAGGAAAATTCACACAAACTTTTAATCTGAAATGGCAAAACTAAATAAAAGCACATTCCTTCATAAACAATGGTGGCAACAAGCAATTCAAAGATTTTGAGTATCCCTCCGGGCTGTGTATTTTGGCTTTGGATATTATTAACTATTGTTGGTTTTGTTTTGTTTACTGTAACATTTTATTTTGTGCATTTACAGTAGCTATCATATTTTTTTGTATGGTTGTGTATTAAAAAAGAGCTAATGGCAATGAAATTACAGATTTGTAAAACAGATTGGAGATTCAAGCTTGGCAACTTATTTTTTTTTAACAATAGCAATATTGCATTTTGGGTTTGATTATTGATGCATAGTCAGTTTTTAAAGTTTGATGTTGATTTACAACTTCTGTGGGATTCAAAGCTTTAGATGGGAATTTGTTATTATTGTTTTTACATTTCTGTAAGATTCTCTAATTCTACAGAAAAATATAGATTTTGATAGCGATAGCAATAGAGAACTTTGGAGAACTGTAAAAAAGAATTCATGCATTCATGAATTTGCATCATACGTATAATTTATAAGCCAGTCCAATTCTCGCTGTATTGCTTTTCACTGTGAAATAATAGTCATTAAAAAAAAAATTACATCCAAGGTTTATCACTGCCTTCCAGTGACCCCAACCAGCATAAAGATCTTACTGGAGGTGAAACAATGAATGAAAAGTGATCAGCAGCAGCACATGTTACATCCACAACCCAAAAACAATGTATACTGATATACATGAGAAAAGATTGCAGCCACAACAATCAACGCATACTGCTGTGATTAGACAGTGATTGTACTTCAGTCTGGCATGATTTCCACTGGTGTGAATAAATAGTAACGCAAAAAATAAATGACATTTACTTCTGACGCAATTGAGCATTTCATTTTCAAAAGCAAAAGCCTGTTGATGTTTTGCGTTAAGGAGATGAACGAGCAATGCACTTAAGTTTTTACTTATCAGTCTGCATGGTCCCAAATGAAAACCAATCATTTGTGTATTGCATTTCGTATTATTTAACCGGCTGTGATTGCTTGTTGCTCTGGTACATCACCTTCTCTGCATGTCTTGAGAAATAATTGTAACTGAAGCTGTTGGTTGATTAATCAAAATGAACCACTGAAATTCAGGGTCCTGTCAACAAAAAAGGGTGAACTTTCTTCATTTATGTTTGAAATAAGCTATAACATAATTCACAGTTAAAAAAAAAAAGTCTTTGATGAATAGCAGTAGCTGAATTTTTCACATGCTTATTTGTTAATATGGTGGGATGAAACCTTTAAAATCTGGGCATAACTATGAAAAGGGTTTTGTTTTTTTTGCATTTTGTGACCCTGATTCCCATGAAAAACATTGTAAAACAATCTGAACAGTTAAAGTTCATAACTAGTGAGTTTTAAAAATCAGTACCGTTCCTTTTTGTTTTGTTCTCTTTTTTTATAAAATATGTTTTTTTATGATTAATTTGGCTCCAAGTGAAAATGACACCGATTAAAGCTACATGTCGGGTGTGATATTTTCACATCACCTATATTCAATAATCCTTCATTTACCATAGAAAAATGAATAGGAAACATTGTAGCTCACATCCTTTATGTCACACATTTCCTTTCACAAAAACACAGAAACCGGATGTCAAACCATAATGCAAAATTTTAAAGAAATTGAACTTTTCTGCCTGTGGAGTTTGGGCTATAAAGCTGTGTATGCCCCATTATATTAACATTGTCTACCAGTTCCATATAAACTTCAACATCAAAACCTCATACAATAGTCCAGGTTGTGTTTTCTTCTTCTATTATTTCAAAGGTGAATTTTTTTATTTTATTTTATTATTTAAAAAAAAAGGGCCTGAGTTTAAAGTGATCCTTCAGAGAATGACTGTTGGGTCAGTCAACAACCGGAGTCTTCTGTACACACACAGGGAGACCAGTGCCAGGAAAGAGTGTATCCTGGGCTTTCTCCATCATTCTCTCTCTCTCTCACTCTCACACACACACACACACACACACACACACACACACACACACACACACACACACACACACACACACACTACATAGGAGGAACGATCATTCCAGGAATTGCTCCTGCTGTTGCTGTAACAAAGAAAGAGTAAAAGAAAGAGAAAATTCTGTTTAGTTCATTAACCATTTCATTCCTCACTATGGCATAATAGACAGAAGTGTGTGAAACATGCAACAAACAGATAACAGGAGTGAAACAGGTAACGTGCACAGATATGATAAAGGCGCAGCTTGTGTTTCCTATATTATTAAAATAATGTTTCATGTTTTTGCTATAATAAATCTATCTTAGATGTATGATCTCAGAACAGAAGAAGCCAGCGTCTTTGGGTTCCTTTTGCTTTTCAAATTAAAGTGTTTCCCTGAAAGTGTGCATGCACAATGCTTGATTACAGTTGCACTGATTCTCCACTAATTGTTTGTACGCCGTTTCTTAAAGCATTCAAACTTTTGAAACAGCACCAGAAAAAAATCTATGCATTCCAACCATAGCTGACAGACTGAGAAAAATTTTTACCCTGATGGTATCCAAGCACTAGTGAAATGCTGGGAAAGGTGCATTAGTATAGCATCAGTATAGAGATACAGTATAAAGGAAGCTTTTACTCTCATAACTGTGTTCTGTTATTATGCACAATCAAAAGTACCAGTTTGACATGAACGCCCTCGTAACTAACTTACTTACTTTGACTGATTGGCTTTTCTTATGAGAACCTTCAATTGAAATGGTTATTAACACACAGATAATTAATGTGCACCTAAACACCTAAAACTAACCATAACCTTTAGTCAGTGACATTTTTCAGTTCTTGTGTTTAAAGTATGAAGAATATCAGTAAGTAATAGTTTTACTAGGTGACTGGATGGATGGGTAAATGGATGGATGGATAGATGTAAAAAAAAAAAAAAAAAAGGATGGATAAATAGCAGGACATATAAAGTTTCAAGCAATGTGGCCTATGAGAGAGAGAGAGAGAGAGAGAGAGAGAGAGAGGTAAACATACTTTAGGAGAACGCCAAGCCCTGGAGTGCAGTGGCAGTGGAGTACTTGTTAGAGTCCACAAAAGACTGATCTGAAGGGAGGAGTGGAGAGAAAATGTAAAAGAAGAAAAAGGAAATAATAAAGGGATACAAAAAGAGGAAAGAGAACAAGAGAATTCAATTCAGACCTAGGTCTGTATTTATTAAAATAGTCTAAAATAGGGACAGTGACACAATTTTGGTCATATAAATAAAATGAAAAACAATTCACACATATTAAGAACTCAGATATTTAAGAGAACTGGGTTGAATAAGGCCAAAACACAGAAAAAAAGATGTGTGTTTTGTTAGGAGGAATAAAAGAATTAACAAATCTGGTTAAGGTGATACAATGCATTCCTTAGGAACATGCAGCATACAGTACAGTAGCAGTGACAATCTGATTCCATCCCAGTCATTATACTGATCATTCAAAAACTGTTAGCTCTGAAGGTTTATTTTTATATCATCAGAAAAACAATTTGCAGGAAATGTTTATCAGGAACAAACAGGCAGAGGATATTCTGGTATTCTGGGTCATGTAAGTTTTAACATTATATTTAGGAGTAATGCTGAGAGACTGGATGCTGGATACTAAATGCTGAGTGTGAAACACAATGGATGGGTCAGAGAAAAGATTAATAGATTTGGTTTATAATAATTTATAATAAAACTTTTAACAACCTTAGATATTCTGAAATGATTAAACTAAACTCTTAGACATGTTTTTTGTAATATGATTTTTCCAAGCACAGTACTCAAATGAAATGATGTAAACTAAAGGCTACAAATTGTGTAAAATGAAAAAAAGAATTATTTAACAACTTCAGCAGCAACCTTCTTTCCCCCTGTTTTAACCACTCAGCATTCAGTATTAACAGTATACTAATCAACGGCCTGATCATCTGTCATCATCTGCACCTGTTTCTCACTGGTTCATCGATGAATTTTCATTGAATACTTGAATGATTAGGTCATAGGTCACAAAGAAATACTTTTCTTAATTCTTCTCAATAACTTGCCAGAAATAATGGCCAAAAAGTCGTCCAGGAGAACGCCTGGTTCTTCTGTTCTACAGAACTGTAAATTATATTACTCCTTAATGTCTCATCTTTTTATAATGTCTTTTAATATTATGCCATATTTGCCAATGCTAAATAAAAATGAGCAGAATGTAGACAATTATCAGCTGTACCTTGGAGGCCATTGGCATTGGTGCTGGTGCATGTGGGTGGCGGGGAGCTCTGTGGCCGCACCACAGGAGCAAATGCGCTCTTCTGCTTCACTGCTGACACCATGTTCGCTGGAGAGAAGGAGAAAATTCCAGAGGAGCTGCTGCAGTTTGATGGCAAACTGGTGGATGAGGCCATGGTTGGACTGGAAGGAACAACTATGGGAATAAAAACATACAAGAATATTAATGAAAGGGAGAAGATAAGGCATAGAAGATACTGTATTAGTGTGACATGCTCTACTACGTACGTAGTTCACAAAAACATTCCCTATCAAAAAAATTCCGTTGCATTTCTAAGGAAATATTGATGCTAATAATTATAGTGATATCTAATGCTCAGCTCATTTTCATGCTATGCTTATACTTTTTATACCAGAATTCAGATTAACATCTAACAAATTATTCTGCGTTAAACTTTCTGCCTAACTGCCCTGGAGACCCCGGTTTGATCCTTTGCTTAGGTTTCCATCTGTGTGGCGATTGTCGTCTTCTCCCCATATTTTTGTGTATTTCCTCTGGGTTCTCCTACTGTATCCTCACCCCATTTTCCAAAAACATGGCAGTAAGAAGGCCGCATATGCTAAATTGCCTGTTTTGAAAATGTTCGTTTGCATGGTGTCCTGATATATGGCATCCCATTCAATCATCTGTCTCCTGATCAACTGTGACCTTAACCAGTAACCACAAAGTTACTAAAGTAAACAGTTGAAAAGAAGAAGGAACAAAAAGTTAACATGCTTTGGTATTATTTAAAAATTTTATGTATACAGTATATTGTAGTAATATTCAGCGCTGAGAATTTAAAGGTATTAAAGGAGATTTTAGAACAGATTCTTTAATCTGTCGCCTTGCACCTCCAGGGTCCAGGTTCGATTCCCGGCCAGGCTCGATTCCCGTCTCTGTGTGCATGGAGTTTGCATGTTCTCCCCGTGCTTGGTGGGTTTCCTCCGGGTACTCCGGTTTCCTCCCACAGTCCAAAGATATGCAGGTTAGGCTAATTGGCGTTCCTAAATTGACCATAGTGTGTGTGTGTGTGCTCTGCGATGGATTGGCACGCTGTCCAGGGTGTACCCTGCCTCGTGCCCAGAGTCTCCTGGGATAGGCTCCAGGTCCCCGCGACCCTAAATACAGGATAAAGCGGTATAGAAGATGAATGAATGAATGGACATATTAGACTAAACAGATGGAACAAGAGGTTCTACTGTACATGTTGTACTTCCTAGTTCTGATGAAGGATTAGGGTAACTGTCTGATTCTCTATTCGAGAGTCCTAAACTGATTTTCAAAGTATTCGTTTCTGGATGTTATTAAGGATACCAAAGTTATTAATGACATGCAGCTACAGTACAAGCCTCGTTAATTTTGCTTAATCTGGTATTTTTAGGGTTCCTTCGATCTGGAGCAAAGATGCTTTTTGAGATTCACCTTTTAAAAGGATTTCAGTTTAAAGTCACTTTGAGAAGAAAGCAGGCAGTCCTCTCACCTCTGATGCGCATATGGGCATATTTAAAAAGCTGGCTCCTTTTTGCTTCCACAAAGAAAAAGTCCACCAAAGGAGTGCACACTAAAGCTGTAGATAAAAAGCTCTCTAGTTTTGCGGCAGGCAACACAAGTCACCTGTGAGAATCTATATTAATTCACCACCACTCACCACTGTAGAGCTGGACAGTCTGCTAAGTCAGGACACTCTTGCCCATGACTTGTCTGTCTTACTGTCTTATGTTTGCATTTCTACCTCAGTCTCTCAGCATGTGCACATTTTTACAAAACTCCAAGAACAGACCTTGTGGACACCTCTTTGTGGACTTTTTATATAGCTGTTTGAAACAGACAAAGGAACATCTGTCCATTTATCTCCCCAATTAGATCTATTGTCCAAAATAGATGACAATTTATTCACCATTATCCAGATTAGATGCACAGTAAGGTTTGGCCTCTAGTGAGTTGAGTCCTTGCCAAGCAGGCCTCAACACAAAAGGTACTGAGAACATACAGATCCTATAGATCTTTGTGATTTGTATAGGATGTTAAACTGAAGAGTTTTTCTTAAAGATGGCTTTTTCTTAAAGATCATGTTGGAGTGACCTTGCATTTGAAGCCAGGGATTCAGTATATTATACTATATAACTTATTTCTGTTAACCAATTGACTGACTTTGCAGCATTCCATGGAGGGGAACCTTTTCTCCCCTTGGTACTTTTTGGACTCGACTGAGGAAATTCAATGATCTGCCATGTAGGAGAAACATAACGAGCTTCCCTTTCTAAACAGAAACTGGCTCACATGAGGGTAGTCATTACACTGGCCTAAGGTGATCTGGATGGCTGGCCTCTACCTTGACCTCCCACTCTGTGATAAGCGTTCCTTCCTCGTTTTCATTACTTAAAGAAACCTCAACGAACCCTACAGAGTCTGCACGCATGCTGTCACAGTCTTCTGCCATTTCTGAAAGGTTAGCATCACCCTTGATATGAACAATATAGTGTTAACAGTATAAAGTATAAACTTTGTTAAGGAAAAATCCATTGATTTCATAAAATTTCATAGACAACTCAGCCACATCTACCTGACTGCAGCTGTAGAACATACTGTAAGTCTGCTCTAGATGCTTCATGGCCAGGCTCATTTACAGCAGATACAATGCTTTCTGTCTAACCAATTAATTAGATGTTCCTCTTGCTCTATTTTTTTTCCATGTGCATGTGCAACAATATAACAGAATCTATTTATCATGACCAAATTAATCAATTACTGAAAATCAGAACGCCAGCTCTAATAATTGATGCAGAGCATCCAGAGGAATCAGGTAAGCTTTTGAAACAGATGCTTACATGGCAGGACAAAAGGATGGAATTGAATTGTTACCACTCTAATTAGATTATTGATTTAATTACCTGTCAATTACTTTGGAGAATATTGTATCACCTACTGTAGTTATTGACAGTCAAGAATAAGAACATCAATCTAAACCTTTAAGAGCAGCAGATTTGAGTTTAGTGTTAAGGGTTAACAAGAAAATGAAAGAAGCGTGCTAAAGATGCAGAATTCCTGCATGATTTGGTTTTCTTTTGAATGTCAGAGCTCTGCTATGTTGCAACTGGCCTCGCCTTGGTGTGAAGCATAAATTGTGCCTATGATGGTGGTGGGAGGGGTGTTTTGACAGACTGTGAGCCAGATTTCTCCCCAACCTCACACACCCTATACTCGCCTAGTCGTAACTGAGTCAAACAAACATGTGGGTGTTAGACCAACCCTCTCACTCTCAAGCTTTCTCCTTCACTTGTTCTCCCTCCCTTCTTCATTTCTGTGCAATTAATTAAAAACAGGAACCAATTAAGTCTTTGCAAAAGAGATAACAGCAGGCATGAAAGAAAGGACTCGAGGATGAAAAGCTGGAAATCTGTACCCACAGAGGGAAAAACAATCACTGGCCATGTTTCACTTCATCCATTTTTTTTTTAAAGAACTGTTAACAACAGACTCCAGAGCTGAGAAGATGCCAGCAAGGCCAGGGAATTTTGCAAGATCAGAAAGACAATATTTTCACACACAATGATTAGTGTACAACTCAGCAAAAACAAAAATGGACACTCCTAACCTACAATTCCATGAAGATAGGGTAATGTGACCTTCATATCACATTATTTGTTAAATATAAAAAGGATAAGGAAGCACAGATCATTTAAAAAACATTCGCCTCCGAGTGGCGCAGTGGTAAAGTGCTCGCCCTATCATCCGGAGATCGCTGGTTCGAACCCCGGGTGATGCTGTTACACAGCCGGAGGCCTAGAGAGAGCTGGTTGGCCGAACTCTCTCAGAGGGGAGAGATGAGAGGTACTTAGTGCTCCCACATTAATGACGGCTCTACAAGCCAATCAGGGGCGTCTGTGAGCTCAGGTAAGCGGAAGCAGCGGATAGCGCTTTCCTCCGAGTGTGTTACGCCGCCCCCAACGGTGCGTGAACGACCAGTTCGAAAAGATGGTCGGTGACGTCATGTGTGTCGGAGGAAGCGCTACAGATCCAGTAATGCGCACATTCAGTTTAAAACCCGCTTACTCCGTAATGATTAATTAATCTTTCCATCTCTTTTCCTTGGCCGCTAATAGCAGCACCCGCCATTTCCGCATTACTGGATCTGTAGCGACAACAGAACGCAAAGGATGATGGTCACGCCGGGGCTGATGGGAATTGTAGTTCCCGCTACCTCCCGTTCGCTCCATTCGCCTGAGCAAACTTTTTTCAGACGACCTATAGTTTTATCGAGTCGTTTCGGTTTCTCTCTGAAAAGAAACGAGAAAGGGAATAAATACAGTAATCCTGTCTATTCTTGAGTTTTCAAGAATACTAAATTGAAACTTAATTTTTTTACATGGTTTAATAATTTTTTGTTATTAAAATTGAAAAATCTAAGTTCCTGTTTCAAACTTTACAGACAGATGGCTAATTTGTCTGCCATTGATATGTTCAGTGTTCATGTAAACTGTTTAATAAACACTTCTGACACTTTTTTCGAGTCTCTTCATTAGTTTTGTTTTTCCTGTAAATGATTCAATAAATACCGTACCGTGCCGTTCATACTGAGGTATTACCGTACCGTCAAGTTTTGATACCGTTACATCCCTAATGTTTTACCTTAAGCAAACCTGATAAAGATATATCTATATATATATATATAAATAAATATATACTGTAGCACACTCACTAGCATATGGAGAGTTTGCAGCTGAGCCATTGAGGAAGCTGGGCGAGCCACTGAGGTTGCTCATGGCCGTGCTGCCGTAGCCATTCATGCTGGTGGCCACGGTGTTGTAGCTGCTCTGCTGCGGTGTGGAGCTCGGCACATAACTATGAGGAGACACGCTGCTTGTGTTTCGATTAAAGCCTGAGGCAAAGAGAATGAAAAGGGTTCTCAGATATCATCCATAGAATATACAGTATATTTGGATCATTTCCTTTCACCATGACATACAGTATAATATCAAGTTTAATGCTATTTATAAACATGGCACTATGGAGTTTTTAGGAGTTCATGCTTAAGTAGAAGCCATTTTGTTTCTGTTTTCACTGTGTGGCCGTAAGTTTGTCCATGACTGATCATCACCTAATTGTATGTTGTGAGCATTGCATTTGCCTTCAGTGGATCTAAAGGATGCAAAAGTGTTCCAGTTTGACAACATTGCACAAAGGTGAGGTTCATTGAGACGCAATTTGGTGGGCTGCCATCAACCACACTGAGCACTACTGCGATGAACTGGAACACTGAATGCACCCTAGGTGTCCTTGCTTATCACCAGTGCCTGACCTCACTAATGCTCTTCTGGTACACTTGATTTTCTAGTGTACAGTCTTCCCAGAAAAGTGGATATTCAGGTTATTTTAATTTCATTTCATTGGGATGTTCAACAGACGATCATAGATATCTATTGTATGTATATCTGTGTTGTTTGGCATTTAGTCAAGACCAACCAGATTTCTCTCCACTCACATAAATTGTGACATGGCTCTGTCAGAAATGTGGCAGAAAGTTGAGAAATCAAACAACTAGCTTTCAGCACAATTGGACATAATTTGCTGTGGACATTTCATAAGCCCTTGGACTCAGTTCAAGGCTTAGCAAAGTTCCTGAGTTTCCAGCAATACTGGAAGATTGCAGTTCAGATGAACTGTACTCTATTCACCTGCTTCTCGTTGGATAAATGCTTGCATAAGTGAGGGAAGTGTCAGTTCACCCGATATGTGTGTGTACATTTGTAGGTCTTACCCTGATTGCCTCCTTGAGAGGACTCAGACACATTAACAGTAATTTGTCCAGTAAAGGAGTTCACCCCCATCATGCTGGCATGGACCGAGCTGTTGGTGAGCCCGGTTAGTTGATTGTGGTTGCGCGGAACGTTGTAGAGTGCCTCAGCTATATCAGCAGCCCGCTTCAATATGATCTCCTACACACACACACACACACACATGCAACATGTATGTTTTTACATTGCATAATATTTATTATTTCTATTCTTTTTTTTTTTTACTTCTATACTTTCTACATAATACATTTTATTATATCTTATATGTAATATTTAGTAGAGTTTCGACTTGTTCAGCAGGAGATATTTATCCTGGCAAGTTAACCTTCATTCAAGGTTCCAGGCATGTCTTATGTGATTTCGATAAATGTTTATTGACATCATAGGAGGGAAGCAACCGTGAAAATTTCATAACCACACAGCTGATATGATGAACTGATCACACCCTTGAATGATTGTTTTCATATGTTGACACAAGATGACACACCCAGTCACTTTGACATTCTACTATTAAACATTTAAAAAAAAATTATTATTAGTGAGAACATAAAAAACTGTACCTGGTTGTTATGAGGCATTCCATACAACGCCTCCACCAGATCTGCTGCTCTCTTCAAAATCACCTCCTATAACCACAGAAAGAAAATTTAGCAAAGAAGGAAAAATTGTTAGACTGACCATTTTTCCTCCCCCTTCAATTCATTCCTCATCCATTTTCATTGTATAACGCATGTCACCAACAGAAGTGGAGAGCTAGATTTTGACCACAACTGAGCAACAAGTTCTTAAACAAAGAGCAAAAAAGGGTCAAATTCCCATTTAATAACACAATGGATGGGCAAAAAGCATGGAGCTGCTGCTTGCTCAATTGTTTGGTGTCTGTTGAAATGAATAAGTGCAGTATTTCAACAAAACATCTGGTTTGGATTGAAGCAGAGACAATGTGATCTATGTTCTGCAAGAAAAGGTCAGCCAGTTCCTCAGAGCTGCACTGAAAGCAATAACTTAAGGAAAACAGGACACAGCTTACAGCTTGGATCGGAGCAGTGCTATTGCTATTCGTCTAATTACCAGTAACAATCACTGGACCAATGTATTTTCAGCATTTCCTGAATCATAGTGTGACCTAATGCAATGTTAGCGAGACTCCTTTAATGCTCTTCGGCATTTCTTATTAATGCTGTTAGCAGTATGACACAAGTATTGAGTGGATCTGTAACATATTACAAAACTCTGTCAAAAGGAGTTGACCAAATTGAGCCGTTAATCATCAAATCAAAATACAGTACATTTCTTCTTCTCCACCCCCCCCCCCTTTAAAGAAATTTGATACACTGGAGTTTGCTCATTCTATTACCAGCATCATATCCTGGTTTTATCCCCACAGTCCATGTATCTTCAGTAAGGTTTCTGTGAGGAGTTAATGTGGCAGGCCATGATTTGATCCACAGCAAAAATGTGATAACCTTCTCACAAACAAGAACTGTGAGAGCTGTATCAAAATATATTGCTTCTTGGCCAGCCCTAAGTTGATCTCACTCACACACACACACACAGAGAGAGAGAGAGAGAGAGAGAGAGACCAAAGAAGGATTAAGTCAAGGAGGTCAGGCGAGCAATAAACTGTTTTAGTGTGCTGTCCAAGGTACTAAAGTCACTCAGTTACCCCCATTGTGTTAACTTCACCTTACTAAAATATCATCTTGCTACCTGCCACCACAGAAAGGAGGAGTGCCCTGGTATGAGGTAATTAGTCTAACCCAGTTACACCTCCAGAACGTGTAAATCAGTTGGGTCAGAAGAAATGAAGCTAAAGGAGTGGGTAGACAGTATGTATGATGATGCTCTTGCACTGGTTATGATAATCATTAGATGGCTTTAAGGAACAGGCTTAAATAATATCTTTTTATGACTTTTAATGACAGGATATGTTTTATAATATTAAACAAACAATCTAGCTATCCAGACTGCAGTTGTCCATATACACAATCAGTCTTTTCATTGCAGGAATACACAGGAGTGTATTGCAAACATAATCCTGTTGCATGAAATCTTTTAAGGAGAACATTTAAAAGTGGCTACAGCAAAACTGTGCCATGTAAGCACATCCAAAGAGAAAGAGATGCAAACTAGCTTTATAATTGTATGAGCGTCGTTCACAGGATCGTCAACATCCTCTGAGGATTCCCACACAAGGAAACAAGGAAAACAAGAATATATGATGGTAAATAATCAGAAATAATACATTTTATCCCGAATAAATAAAACGGCATACATGTAAAAACGTAATTGTAGTAACATAGATATAATATCAATATGTGAAAGATAAAATCTTATGTTTTTCTTATTCTTTGACTTTCTGTTACTACTAAAACACTGAATATCATACCGTACCTGACTGTAATGTTCACGAGGGGGCCAAAATGTTGTCCAACAATTATGCACTCACTATGTCAGAGGAACTTCCCTGCTGTTCCCATCATTTTCCCCAACAGTCACATTTTTATAATCCAAATTACAAGCCTTATGACAATCTTATCTAATCCTTTAATAACTCCTTTGTTCACTTTCCACATTTGCATTAAAAATAAAAGCGGATAGAAACCAGTTGGAATAGAATAAACCAGCTCTATCGTCCCAGTGATTTACTGTAACTTTCCCTAAATTACATGTATGACAGAATGTAACACACACCAAAATACAGCAGGAAGAATTCAAAGGGAGAACAATATATGACTGGTCCAAATGCTAGAGCATTGACACTTGGAGAAGAAGGACAGATGGAGAAGAAGGGATCGATAAGTTCTGGTTTTATTATGTCTTATTTATTAACTGATTACTGGCTAATGGTTTATTGATGCAATAAGGATTTAAGTAAATGTGTGTATATATATATATATATAGCTGGAACCAATATGTCATTTCTAACATAATCAGAAACAAGGTATCTGACACTGTGTGATTATCTGCAGGATCACTAAGCATGATATCAGACACACAAACACACACACACACACACACACACACACACACACACACACACACACACACACACACACACACACACACACACACACACACACACACACTTCCTGTTGAAAAGAATGACAATGAGAGATGAGAGGAGACTTGAAAAAAGGTAATGATGCCACTAGGAATGACACATCGAGCGACTTCCTTGATTGGGTTTCGTCTGCCACGTATAAGTCTGTAAGATCGGGAATTTCTAATGATTCTTAATGCCAGTACAGCATCGTCAGGCTCAAATATGATCAGCAGTATTTGTAAAAGGGTTGCTCATCTGCTCACTCGCTGATCTGTCAGACACACACACACACACACACACACACACACACACACACTGACCAATAAAAGCTCTAAAACTGCCCAGCTTGAATTAGCTCCCATCGGTGGTGGTATGAATGCCCAATAAGCCATTCAGACTTCTGTCTCTTTCGGCTAATCCCCTTACATGGGCCACTACACCATCTGTCCTTCACTGTCTGTTGCTGTTCGTGACTCTGCCTCTATGATGCGGGTGCTAGCGAGGGTGTTTTTTTATAATAATTTAAAATATCCACAGATTTTTTCTTCTTATATATAAGTGAAGGACTGAGAATTAGGAGACTGTAGAATTGTAATTACATCAGCATAGAGAATTCATAATCAATATCGTTTATTTCCATCAGCACACAGTAGCTTAAATCATTTTCATTCTGTTGGCAACTTTAATTAACTTTGAATGTCTAACATACATGTACAAGTTTAAGTTGTTTTGTGTGAGTTTGTGTGAGTTTGTGTGTGTGTGTGTGTTAGTGTCTTTCCCCTCCTGTATCCACGTCAGAAGCAGTAAGAATGAAGCTTGCAGTTGAAAAGTGAGTCCTATCAACAAACTGTTATTACCTCAATAAAAACAGGAAAATCAATGAACAGCACACAGTGTGTGTGTGTGTGTGTGTGTGTGTGTGTGTGTGTGTGTGTGTACTGTATATGTGTGTGTGTACTGTACTGTATGTGTGTGTGAGTGTGTGTCAGAGAGAAAGATGCTGATGATGGCAGTTGGGACAGCTGCCAAGAAACAAGTGAGAGAGATAAAAGGGCGAGAGAGCGATAGAAAGAAAGAATGAATGAAAGAGTGTATAAGAGCAGCGAGGAATATCTACTCTATTTCTGACCTCTTCATTGTGTTTAACGCTGATCTGAATGCCAGAGGTGCCGAAATTATTTCTCTCTCTCTCTGTATCTCTCTCTCTCTGTCTTTCTCTTTCTGTCTTATTCTTTCTCTCTGTTTCTTCCTCTCTCACACACAGAAACAAGCACACTATGACTCAATTACTAGTGGTGGAGCAATAATAAAGTCTTGGCAGCAAAGGCTTCGATCGGCTGACCTGCTGGGAGGCACAAGCTGACTTCACCATGATGGATCACCTCTCGGTGCCCGAGCTTATAAACACACACACACACACACACACACACACACACACACACACACACACACGCAAAGTGCATAGACACACGCAAAGTGCATAGTGCATACAGTAGTGCTGTCTGTGCAGTGGACTGGGTGTATTCCTGCCCCATGCCCAGTGTTCCTGGAAAAGGCTCCAGCTCCATTACAACCCCAACCAGCATACGGAATAATATAATAATATAAAACTCGCTTTCGGTAACAGCTTTTACTCCATACAACCATGCAGTTATTGATCAAGAGCTTCTTATCAGAACGGGGTGAAACTGTGATCTCAGTGGCTTTGACACTGCTGTGGTGCAGAATGCTCAGACCGGCTCGTTGGATTCCACTCGCTGTATGTGTGTGTGTGATCACGCCCACTGAAACGGAGAAAGACCGCAAAAAAGTCCAAGCTGTGTTTCTGCAATCTTCACCTGGACATTTTCTGGTCAGTCTCTAGTCTCAGATTCCTCCTAGTCTTATGTTTCAGTCTTAGACCTCAGAGTTCTCACAGAACTGCTGCCCACTGAAGGGTTTTCTTCTTCTTCTATACATTCATTCATTCATTCATTCATTCATTTTCTATACCGCTTAATCCTGTGTTCAGGGTCGCGGGGGGCCTGGAGCCTATCCCAGGAGACTTCGGGCACTAGGCGGGGTACACTCTGGACAGGGTGCCGATCCATCGCAGGGCACACACACATACACACACTCACACACCCAATCACACACTACAGGCAATTTAGGAACACCAATTACCCTAACCTGCATGTCTTTGGACTGTGGGAGGAAACCGGAGTACCCGGAGGAAACCCACCAAGCACGGGGAGAACATGCAAACTCCATGCACACAGAGACGGGAATCGAACCCGGACCCTGGAGGTGCAAGGCGACAGTGCTAACCACTACACCACCGCGCCGCCCTTCTATACATTATTTTTATTTTCCTTGCAAACTCTAGACAATGTTTGTGTGTGACAGGGAGATCAGCTGCTTCTGAAACACTCACACCAACAACCAGCGTAGCTTGTCCTTAAAGTTGTTATTAGAAGATGGAATTTGGGGTTGTACTGTACGTAGACCAATGTAGGAAAAAAAACCTTTAGACAATTACCAGCTACACAGTTAAATCCGAGATTCTGTTTCATTATGAGTCAGTTTTTAGTAATGACGTTTTCTCAGTACAGGGGAAGAAGTCAAAATTCCTGTTTGTTAATTATCCATAGAAATATTAGGCTCGCACATTGCACTATTACAGCATTAAATCTGTGAATCACACACACACACACACACACACACACCTGGATCAAATCAACCATAACACACTTCTTGAAGCATTTTCTTGTACCTTTTCCTGGAATCTCACAATTCATCTTCACACAGAGAGGAAATAAACAAAAGGGGGATACCGGTGTGAACCCCCACGAAAAGTCGACACTGATGTGTAATTTATGAATGTGAGACAGAGGTGAATTGTCCTGCACGCTAAAAACACAAACGGAACTGAGATTAGTGATATAATGTGAAACACACTTTGCCTCGTCCCCTTCGCCCAGAGCACGCGGGAAATATTTAACCACTTGTCGTGATTTTTAATCACATGAGTGTTTGTCATGCCTTTTGTAGATTTTCTTAATTATTACCTCTTTTATATATTGCTTGTCTATAAGTATAATGTACGTATACAGTATGTGCCATATAAACATGAATAACATAACATACACATACTATAATTTATTACAGGTAGTCATATTAATCAATGAGCTCACAGACAAATTTACAGAATGCATTTACTGTATATAACTCTTATGAACTGTTTGTGCTTTGTGTGTGTGTGTGTGTGTGTGTGTGTGTGTGTTTTACAGGCAAAAGATTATATTATACTGTACGTGTGTATAGACGTAGCACAATTAAATACAGACCATACTAAGAAGAAAGTCATACACTGCTCCAGCAGTAGCACTCTAGGATTTAACATATCTGGCTGACACACACACACACACACACACACACACATCAGCACACTAGACACACCATGGATGATGCAGCAATGATGTAACTCTCCTTGTGCTTCGGCTACAGCTGCTAATGACTCTAGAACAGCAATCATTACTGCACAAGTCTTATCTACATGCCCGCAATGACACCAGGGCAAGGATCTGCCATCTTATTCTCTTAGAATACAGAATTCTCACTCTTATATTAAATTACGAGCAATCTGAAATGATCTGGAAAGTCAAATCTCGCAAAAAGCAAGCAACAAATAAAGAAAAAGAAAAATTGTGTAAGCATGAGATCATGGCTGTCCTCCTCCCTACATGCCTGCTTTTAATGCTCATGATGAAAGACAAACACTACTGTGTGCTCGTATAATGTGTCCTGTTTGTGTAGCATTTTATTTACCTACTTTAAATTATTAATAAACTCAAGAAGCATTATTTATAACTACAAGCAAGCCATTTTATCTGCTCAAGAAACCGAATGCTCTTCATATATCATGTGTACACACTATGTAAGACATTTGATTTTAAGGTTGTTGGGTCGTCAGCTAATTCATTCAAACTGTACCATGTGAACTGCTTTCAATAAATACGTACTATAAACATTAGACAGAATATAATTTAAACATTTTGCTGGACATCTCGATCCTTCGATCCTTAGATTCATGTTTAATATCAGGGGCGTTCGTTCAAGACAAATTGGAACTTGTGATGAAATGTCTTGTGAATGAATGTGGCGTAAAACCCATCGACATTTACAGAAGACTTCAAAAGCACAGTACAGTGACCAGACTCACACTCGTTCGTGCACACTGTACCTTTGGCAAGCGCTCCGGGTCTCCAGGATGTCGAGGAATGACCTTCTGTAGCCGCTGGAAACCATAATCAATGGTGGGTTCATTTAAAGCTGAAAAACAGACACCGTTAATTATATAACATTATTTTTGGATGACTGGAGCACCAATAAATGACTGATTGCTGCTTTAGAATTAAATCTGATTATAGATATTTCCTTCAATGGTCTACTAATAAAGCAGCTGCCAGGATATAGCAGCTACAAGTCGAAAATCAATAAATCATTAAAGTCCTTCATAAAATTATAACATGAGGAAATGGAAGAAAATCACACTTCAGCACAATCATGACAGGTTTAACACCACAGAAAGTGGCACAATTGTTCTAATGGGAGCCATCGCATTCACCCATGATTACCTGCATTTATTCTACTCTAAGTGTAAAAAGCAGGTAGAAAATGGCAACCTTGGGATTTGAAAGATGGTGCATTTGGTATTGCAATTACTACGCATGGAGTCTTTATCTTGTCAGAAACATCAAAGTGCATCAGTCATCGAAAAGAATATGAAGAAAGATTTACAAGCTATCTCACAAAAAGTTTGTACAATAACAAAAAAAAAAAAGAGATGGAAAAATATATGACTGTGTTTAGTGCCAAGCGTTTTTCACAAAGGCTTCTTTTCTTTTTTTTTAAGGGTTTTAATGCGTTTTTCAAATCTGAATATCAAAGTGTTCTATCCTTCAAAAACGAAACTTATATATACTGTATAGTTACACTGATCTAGCATCAGTGTTTAGCCGATACAGTTATACATCTTTTAAATCATGATGTGGTCCAAAGCTGAGACTGATTTAGCGACTGAGACCATGGACTTTTTCATTTAGAGTATATACTGTACAAGAACTTATCCCCCACCACTTAGTGAAGCAGGAGTATTAAAATACAGAGAAAAGAGGAAGAGAAAGCCAAATGGTGGTTTGGAGCGAGTGTTAGGGGTTAATAGGTCACGGAGAGAAAGTGGAGTTGGGTGCTTTCCTGTCAGTTGGAGCAGATGGTCACAGTTCAGTAAATTCTAACAGATATGAGGGGAATCTTAAGAAATTTAAGTAGATGGTGTTCATCATTTTTATTTTTATTTGATATGTTTGCGTTTCTGGGTGAGCTATCTTAAGCTAACCTAATCAAACAAATCAGCTTTTGGTTGATTTTTTTCCCCTGGAATCAGGAAATGGTCAACAATATACTTAGCTTGTAAAATAATATGAAATATGTTGCTATACTGTACACAAACACTTACTAACTACACAAATTACATGTGAAAAAATAGCAGTTGTGAATGATACTGTATGTTAACGTTTAATCAATGGTACAGAAATGATTCTTGATGCATCAGTGTTTGAAAGAATAATTAAAGGACAGTTGAACATCTTCACCTGTCTGTGTCAATTCCTTTTTGCAAGTGAAGGTTTTTACTCCACCTTACTGTTGAGTGACTGGTCTAATGGTTCAGGGGTAAGCTCAAATTCAAATTCAAATTCTAATTTTATTCGTCACATACACAGTCATACACAGTACGATATGCAGTGAAATGCTTATACGACCACCAGTGACCTTAAAAAGAGAATTAAATCTTATAGTAAGAAATAAATATGAGTAAAGAAATACGATAGGAAAATTAAACTTAACTAGAATCAAAATAGAAATAAAAGTAAAAATAGAGTATACTGTACATAAAATAGAAATAAAAATAGAAATATACTGTACAATAGAAATTTTTTATTTTTTATTATTATTATTTTTTATTGAAATTTGGTGGAGGAAGTATGGTGTGCAAGTATGCATAGAAAAGTGACTTAAGGTGCCTTATTAAAGTGTCTTTGTGCAGAATGTAAACATAAACATGAGTTCCGATGTAAGTGTAGATGTGCATGAAAGTGTCCATAGTGTCCGTTCACGTTAACAGGTTGTATTAGCTCAGTGTACAGTAAAACAGTAAAACAGTCAGGAACAACATACTATACTGTACTGTATTGAGTCACCGCCACTTCTTCATATTTTGCTTCCAAAGAGGCAGACTTTCATATCTCTTTTAATGAAGTCTTGAGAAATAATTTTCCAGGCTTCCTGAAGAATTTTTTGGCTTTCATTTTTGGCCTTAGTTTTCAGTCCGTTCTCCGTACCTGACCAATTTCAGAGGAATGTTTTGTTTGTTAAGTCACACACTGACCTACAGTATGAATCATTCAAGCAAAAAAAAACAACAACAAAAAACAAAAAAAAACATCTAACGTAAGGCATGAATCAGTAAGAAACATTGTATCCGGGCACCAATGTCCTGCCCATCCAACCTCATAATTATGTTTAATATATTAACATGCACAGTGAACCATGTTTTTTCATAATACACTGCAAAAACTGTCCTCACTGTTTTACTCCCCATAAGTGCTGATTACTGTACGCACCACTTGTGATATAACTTTATTGTATTTCAGTCCGTTCTAACTGAATTGGGTAGATAAACACCAACATTTGAGTTTTATCATTATATTTCCACAGGGTAGCTTTTATTCTGGTTGTCATTAAAATGGTAAATTCCTTATTAGTTCAAATAACTTACAGCTCAAGTATTGGAATAGCAACATCTCTAAAACAGAAAATAATACACCAAGTTTTACAGAATTCCCCAAGCCTTTCCAAGAAAAAGAAAAAAAACTTTTACTCCCCTTTCCCTCTCTCTCTCTCTCGCTCTCTGTCTCACACACACACACACACACACACACACACACACACACATAGAGTGAGTCATAAGTAAAACTGCTGATATGATTTTTGCATAATTTTTACACTAAGCTAAGACATGTAGTGTGTTATACATTTTCTATATATATATATTGATAGGCAGGAATCAATATCAAGGCAAATGCATGAACTAAAGCTGATCCCATGAAAAATGGGGAAGTGGTACTGTTGTTGGCCTAAACTTTCACTATAGCCAGTAGAATATTTTATACATGTAAAATAAGTGCTAACCACACCGTGAGTATTTATAACTTGGTGCAGTTCTTCCATTGCAAACTGTTTTATTGTTTTCTTCATACTCCCACATGGCTTCAGTTTGCTCGGGGATCTGGTTTATTGTTCTCCCTGGGCAATCATAGCAGTTAACTGCTCCAAAATAGCACTGGGGCCAAGCTGAAGATGTTATGCTACATGCTAACGTCTTAATGCTAAATGTGACATTTTATGAACAAGCTGAGTAGGCACTGGTGCTCATGTAGTGTACTGTAGCTGCATAAGAGCACAAATATGTTTCAGTAGCTACAGTATTGTTCTGTTAGTTAAAAAGCAGCAAGGTGGTAAATAGTGTAGCAACTACAATCCTTTTACTTATCTTGAATTCTTGGGGAAATAATAGTTATATAGAATTCACACCTCAGATTCATTCAAAAGGTATTTCCGAAGGGGACTGAACACTTAAGTGGAAATTTAATTTCATAGCCGAAGTGGAATGCAGTAGAACATGTCTTGGCAAGCAACTGGATAATTATGAAGTGATGTGGATCTGGAGCATTTTGAAGGAAAACTTCATTCATTCATTCATTTTCTACACCGCTTAATCCTGTGTTCAGGGTCGCGGGGGACCTGGAGCCTATCCCAGGAGACTTCGGGCACTAGGCGGAGTACACCCTGGACAGGGTGCCAATCCATCGCAGAGCACACACACACACACACACTACGGTCAATTTGGGAACGCCAATTAGCCTAACCTGCATATCTTTGGACTGTGGGAGGAAACCGGAGTACCCGGAGGAAACCCACCAAGCACGGGGAGAACATGCAAACTCCATGCACACAGAGACGGGAATCGAGCCTGGCCGGGGAATCGAACCCAGACCCTGGAGGTGCAAGGCGACAGTGCTAACCACTACACCACCGCGCCGCTGGTAACATTCACATATATCTAAATAGAATCTTTACACAGACAAAGACTGAGCTTCAAAATGGAACCGAGGTCCCTGAAGGTGTGATTTGGTGACGTTACCCGCAGCCCCCCCCCCCCCCCCCGCCCCCTTGTTCATGCAGAAAGAACAATGACCCCCAAAAGACATTAGCTACATACTGTGGTTCAGAGTTAAACACCTTCAGGACAACTCAGGTCCTTAACTTCAGGGTACATGTTTCCCATGTTTGTTCCTAAACATGCTTGACTTTCTGGAGTTTGTGCTACAAGAACAAAAAAGACAAAAAAAGGGTTCCTTCATTCACTCCAGAATTTCCTTTAACATAGTATATAGAAGCATATAGGATAATAATTTCTTCTTTTGTAAATGTACTGTATGATTAATTATGCGTTTAGGTTTAAACTTACTCTTTTATCACTTTTATTATTGCTTGCCTTTTATATTGCTTTATGTGTGTAGTGGGTTTTTAGCACTTTTACAAGCTACTGTAGCATTTAATGCCTGCTTTTAAATTAATGATTAGCAGTTAAGCTAAAACATGCATATTTAACTGTTGTGTAAGTTTCTCTGCATTGAAGCATCTGTTAAATGACAAAATGTAAAAACATGAATTCTTATTTCTTAGAAATTTAAGTAGAAATTATAAGACATGTGTTAATTAAGGCTATTATAAGACTAAATCTGCTGCGGTCATTATCAGGTTTTTAGGGTTTTCTGAAAACAAGTATGGCCTTAATAGACTGTTTCAATGGAATATAATTGCAAAAATCACCAGTGCAAAAATATTAGCTGGTGTCAAGGAAAATGTCAAATTGATATGATAAGAATTACCTCAGCAGGGAATTAACGAGCAAATAGTCTCTCTTTCTCTCTCTCACTCTGTCTCTGACCACATTGTGAGCGATCTCTTGCAATCAGACAAATCAATGCTCATTGAAATTTCATGAGGACAGATGCATGGCTCATCATATTTCACAATAATGATCCAGAGAGGAGGATGGTCTGAGCTCTGAAGGGTGCGTGGAGGAATAAGGGGAACATGGGGAATCGAGAAGAAGACGATGTTCATGATTGAGCGGAATAAAAAAAAAAGGAGAATACGGTCATATATTAACTAATACTACCGGCCATTATTGCACAGGAGTGTATCTTAGAGCACAGACAAATACTACAGTCTAGTAACCTAAAGAAAGACACTTGAGAAACATACTACCATATCTCATGACTAAAGCATCCTCAATGGGCCACAGACCCCTACTGTATCTCAATGACCATTTAACAATTGTAGATCCTGCGAGGTTTAATTGAAAAATCTTTTCAGCACACCCAGAGAACTATTCCACATGGCATCATACAATATGAATAGAATGTTTTCTTCACCTCCTCTCCATCTTTGGGTTCACTTAGCCTTTCACAATGTTGCAGTAATAAACATGGAAGTGTATAGCAATCTCCTCGGCTACGTTTTCCCTCCTCCAGGTGTGATCTGAAAGTGAGGGCTCTAGAAGATCGATCCTCGCAGCATGGCAGCGTTCGATACCTCTGAATTATTGCTTCATTCTTCCTTCCTTATTATAGATGAGTTATTTTCCCCAAGCCACCCCAGTTTAAGATCAATAAAGAATCTTGTCTTATTCTCCAACTTATTCTTACCTCCTCTTCTCCCTTGCTCTCTGTTACCTTTAAGATGTTCGGTTTGATGTTTGTGTTATAAAAGGTACAGTAATTAAACAAAAACTACATAAACATAAAAATACATAAACTTCTGTGGGTGCATGCACCTCTTCAGTCATAATTTCTACTTATAACATGTACAATAAATCCAGTGAAGATATGATGATTACATATGACTGTAATGTAAATCTAAAGTCCTAGAAAGCCACATCTTTTCACATGTGGGTGCATTCCCTCTTTTAATAAACCACAACCAGCCTATGAAGACATCGATGATTATCTGACAGATTGAGTCTGGATTATTACATAAAGTAGGAATTCTGGAGATGTAATGAAATCTATGCTAAATGTCATGCCATGCAATACTGTATGTACAACTTTGCACCATAATTACATCAATATATAATGTATATAGAGCTAATTCCACAGGATTCTAGCTAAAGATGTAGCAGGAACAGGGTTTGTCTTGCTAGCTATTGGTTTATTGATCTCTTCTCCACACTTCCTCTTTACAAACCCACTAGCACTGACACATAGTTTCACGAGTGACAGGGCACCTCCACTGTCAATTATAGAAGATTTATTAGGTACTGTGTGCCCTTTGCAACTAAATCAAGGCCAGAGAGGGAAACAATGAAACAAACAAGAAAAGAAGGGCAGCTTTTCATGTACGGGTGATACTATATTATCGTGCCTAGTGTACTGTATTTGCAAAAAAAAAAGATTCTATGTGCATAAAACCCTGCTCTCTTACTCATTTGGAAACTGGCTTGTTTCTTACAATCTTACAGTTTGACTCTCAGGGTTTATCTCGGTTGAGTGATTTTGGAGGTTACAAAACCTGACATACTACTAGCAGTTTCCAGGTAGCCTCAGATTAGCACCTAGCTGGAGCCTGGCAGGAGGCATCCATGGCGCTGCCTGTATTGATTTAATTAGACCTGCAGAGCTGCTAGCAAGCTACGCTAATAGCCACCGCTCACACAGTTCGGTAACAGGCTGATTAGTTTTGCCAGCTGTTCACTGAGTACTAGCCATGCCAAGGCCAGCTAGGACTTTTGCTTTCCAGTCGCCTAGTGCAGGTTTTACAATAATAATAAGAAAAAAACACTTAATAATAATAATAATAAAATATAGATTTTTCATTTTATACATACATATGGCTGTTCTGTTTTAGTTGGTTAGAAGCAACAGTGCAGTCTCGGGTTCATAATTGAGTTGACACTTCCATGTGTTACATGCTCACGCATGAAAACCCAAAAAACTCACACACTTTGGTAAAGAGCACACTTGTGATTTGCTAATCGGTTCTCAAGGGTTTTGACCTTTGATCGCAATATTTCTGCACATTATTGAGTGATTTTTGCACATCTTTTGTTGCAACCTCATGTTGAGATCCTACTCGCTCTTTCTCTCACACACACTCTTTTACATTGTGATTAATATTTAAAGAACTAGAATATGTAGGTTGGGGGCAAAGATTGAGATAATTAATACAGATTTAGCCAGAGAGAATGAAAAGACCAAAGAAATATAAAATGGAAAGATGCAGTTCTACTCGTTACAGCACTATTGAAATTGTTCTGGGACTAGATCCACTAATTTACTCTGTGCGCGTGTGTGTGTGTGTGTGTGTGTGTGTGTGTGTGTGTGTGTGCGTGTGTGTGTGTGTGTGTGTGTAAAATGACTGAGGCACTTGTTTTCTTTGTGTTTGTGCACCCATGTGTGTTTGTGTGCAATCCGGAAATCTACACAGATCGTTTCGGCCCTTTTTTCTGCAAATGATTTCAAGATGTAAGCCAATAAAGCGTCCACTGTTTGTCTAACTAAACTGTTACAGTGTTTACAAGCAAAGCTCGTTACTATCTCTTCATCTAGACCAATTAAGAGGGGGGAAAATCCTCCTTTACTGTTGTTTTTGGTGTACAGGCTCTACATTTCACTTTTATAATGATATAAGCATAATGCGGATAAATGATTATAGACGGCTTAAATGGAAAGCCACAAAGATTCCTAGTAGAGAACACATAAAGTCCCCATTATTGGCCTAACCTGTAGCTGTTTAGAGAGCTACTGTATAGGCTGCTCTAAAGCATACAGTGCCTCAGGAAAAGGCCTACAGTATGTAAAACCCTACAACGGATAGTTTGACATAAGGTTTACAGCTGAACTATTTTAAGAACCTAAATCCCTGAATTTTCATGATGATGACTGGTTGTATACTTGATGGGAACTGATGTAGCTTTGACATGAGATTGGACAGCTTACCTGTGTAAATGAATCTGCCTGGTGTCCCTTTGCAGAACTGTTTTGACTTGTAGGACAGCGTAACCTCCACAACACCAGGGATGTGCCGAGGAGGCGTCTGCACCCGGATGGCATGAGGCGTAATGAGCTGATGAGAAAGAGAGAGAATTGTGTTTCCGTTCCCATTATTACATTTTATTGTTAGTCCTATTTGTAAGATGTTCCAGTTTGATCCGCTTTAAATCTTCACAGAGTGTATTTCTTCGCCTATATACTGTATAATATCGTCAGTACACCAATCAGCCATAACATTAAAACATTAAGTGCAATATTATGTCGATTTTTTCAGTATTATGTAGTGTCTGGCACCAGGCAGTTAGTAGGAGGTTCTTTAAGTGATGCCTCCATGAATCAGACGTGTTTGTCCAGCACATCCCATGGTAGCTCAGTCAGATAAATTTGGGTAATCAGGTGCCCGGATCAACACACTTTACTTGCTAAGCCACCTAAACAGCAATGATGTGTTGATCGTTCTAATACTGTCATAGTCAGCATTGACTTTCTTCAGCAATTTGTGCTACACTGGCTTTTCTGTGGGACCGGACATGATGGACCAGCTTTTTCTCCCCACAGGCATAGATGAGCCGTGAGTGCCTATGATGCTGTCAGCAGTTTACTGGTATATAATTGATAATCAATGTTAATGTTATGTGGTGTTAATGTTATGGCTAATCGGTGTATGTTTCCGTTTATTAACTGTTCAAGCAGCAGCAGTAGTCCTGTTTAAATGCATTATGACTTCACAAATGGTAAAATAAAGGAAAAGAAAATGCACATGATTGTTGTTTATGCCAAGAATGCTAAATAAGCCTGAAATGCGTACAGTATGTATGTGTATTCTGAGCTTTTATGACATACTGATCATTAGCAGAGGTATGACAGGAGGTGTCTGTATTCCATGTCTAGAGGCACCACAATTACAATTTGCTATAGAGTGATTGAATGATCAACCTGATTATTGTTCCCAAATACTAATTGCTCATTTATGTTCCTATGTTCATATTTATGTTATATGGTTATATGTCTCATTAATTAAATTTTAGCTTTCTTATTCTATTTGCCACATAGAAAATGTATTTGTGTGTGTGTGTGTGTGTGTGTGTGTGTGTGTGTGTGTGTGTGTGTGTGTTTGTCTGTGTCACTCCCTGAACTTGACCTTAAGCTGGGAGTTTCTGTAAGTGACCTTTAAAACAAACCCCAGTAAAAGACTTTGTAAACAGAGGCTTTAGTCCCGTTAAGCCATGCTCACGTGTATTCCCCTTGGGCTAATCAGGACAATTTTTAAACCCTCAACTACCAAATGTCTCTAACTCTCCCTGTAAAAATTGAATTCTGTCATCTGTTTAAGCTGTCTAGTGTTTTCTTTTCTTATATTTATGAACTAAGTATAATTTGAACTAACAAAGATGTCGGAAAAACATTTTCGTGTCTGTCTGTCTTTCTCATCACGCTATCGGGGTAATCAAATCCATAGCTGAGGGGCATAGCTGAGAGGGTTTTGGGTGGGCCTTGTGATTTAGGGACTATGAGTTTAGGGCAATAAGGTCAAAAGATGATGAAGTCTACAGGAACAGCTAGAGGGGGAGGAGCCAAAGGGCAGTAAATGTGTCCCAGATGTATACTGGCATTGCACTATACAGGCATCGAGTGCTGTTTGCTTGTGCTCACTTCTCTGAGATGTAATTCTAGATCATATCAAAGGCATTTCTATAGATTTGCATCGTGAAAGCTTAGGAAGAGAGCATCATTGTATGAGTAATGCCTGAATTGAACCACAAAGCACTCGATCAGTCTACACATGTAAAGGCAATGACATGCTATGACCTAAGACTTAAAGGTATAGACTGTCTCAAGGTGCTACTCATGTAAGCTTGAAGTGGATTTGCACATGAAAGATTCCTTGTTGCATTTTTAAGAAATGCAGTTTAAAATGCATGTGCTGTAAGCAATAGTGTTGCACATTTGACTGCATATTCAATAGTGTCTGACTTCAGTTTACACATCATTAATGCAAATAACAATGATTTTAAGATGGAAACGAAAGCAGACAACCATCATTAGTATGCCGCATGTACAGTATAATATCTGATTAATTCTCTTTTCTTAGTTCTTCATTGGTTAATTGTGTTGTATTGCTTCTAATTTGGTGACATGTGCATTTCTATTAATATTTTATTGACTGTACCTGTTATACATGCTGTCTTTTTTACATGCACTTATTCTGTCTAACCCGATAAATGGTTGTGTTATTGCATGTGTTATTTTGTAATGTTCTGAATTATTCAAACACTTTGTGCAACCTTATTTATGCTGTTTATCATTCCCTGACAAAGGTTAGTGAAAAAGGTGTTGATTGCTCCATGCTTCAGTTGCTTCAATTGCTTCAGTTGTTTGGCAAATATACAGTACAGTAGGAGGCTGCTACATTCAGTTTGTGTAGGACACTACAGTATATTTCGTCTGTAATTATTAGTTAAATAGTCAGGCATATTCCAATACATCTTTATGAATGTATTAAATTAAAAGTAAACCTCCATAACGATTTATCATCGTAACCAGAGACTCTTTGATGACAACATCTACTGACTAATTCTCTTCATAAGGTTAAAATGCTTTCACCCACCTCGCTCCAGACCAGCATGGTGCCGAAGATAACCTGCAATCCATCGAAGAAGTTGTCCCCGATGATTATGACTGTAGCGCCCCCCGTCGTCCATCCTTCACTAGGGCTAATGGCTTTGATGCAAGGTGCTGCTACTTTTCAGGAAGAGTACCAATGGAAATGTTGTAAGGAGAAAAAAGACAGAAAACATTAATAATTAATCCATTTTAATCATTTCAACGTAGTGTTCGATAAAGATGAGAATTAAAGCAATTATCCTAGAGAAAAGCATCCTATCATATTCTAACCATAGGGCTATCAGTAATTCTACTACATGCTAATTGCATTTTTAACACTTTAAGTTAAGTTGCGAGTCCTAAGGGTTGAAATGTAGAACCCTGGGTTCCCAAGAGGCCTCAGGGTTAGAGGTGAGGTTCTTATGTGGTTTGTTTCACAAGTGGAGGAATTTGGGGTCGGTAGTATGACACCTCTACAGCTCTCATTTTGAAGCCAGAGCGGGAACCAAAAACCCACAGACGTCACTGGGAAAACTCATACAGCTGGATTTAACTAGGATTCCCATATTACATGACCTAGAAAGATCAGCAGCGGTTTTCATGGCCCTTGTCGTCCCTCTCAGGCATAAAAACAAGGCCTCACTTACAGTACACTGTTTGCTGTTTATGGGATTTCTTCCTGATGACAATGAAACACTGCAGTTTGATCCACATCACAACAATATCTTCCAATGAATTCCATATGTGACATCAAAACTTAACAAGTTGGTCATTAAGAGCAAACTCAGGTATAAAAAATGGGTTCAAGATTTGAATACTTCATTAGAATATGAACAGCTGAACCACGATGGAATATTTTCTCTGAGTATTCTAAGGTCATGGTTGAACCTGTTCGCAGTTGACGCATGCTACACATGAAATAAAAATAAAACCCACTGGCTTGTTCTGTCATGTTTGATGTTTTATACTGGTCATCTTGATTTATCTAGTGAACAGTGCCATATGCTTATGTTTTTGTTTTCTGTTTTGGACCTGTCTCCACCCATCTCATGTCATCAGTCTGTTCCTTCATTGTTCTCCCTTGTTTCTAGTTTCCTTGTGGTCACTCTTTGTATTCATGTTTCGTTGTTGTCGCTGATTGTTATTGTGCATTTATAATTCTTATTTCTTTCTTATGAGGTTTGAGAGTTTATGTGTTCCATGCTTCTTGTTCTGGCCGTTGCTAATGATAATGTTTAAGAGAGGGGGTTTGCCTAATGATTCTTACACTGTAAAATGCCCTGTAATTACACTATGTCCTGTCTCTGCACCTACACAAAGAGTCCTTTGACCTTATACAGTATTCCACACGAGTATGTTCGTCACAGTACCCTGGTGTACATGTACACTGTTTAGCTGATTTCCTGTGTTGTGCTCTGTGGTGCATGTGACTCTGTGACAGCATGGTGAACAGGGAACAGCATGGAGAGAGGTCAGTTCACTTATCAGAGCTGTCCTCTCATTAGCACTGGCAGGGGGTAAGGAAAGCAATTTAGCTGCTTAGCCTGCCTGTATTCACCTCTGTTTAGTTTTAGAACGGCATCATTCACCATAATAGGACACAAAAGACAGTGAGAGTGAAGGAATCCACTACGAGATGGATTATGTAAAAATATTGAAAGCTGGAGAATGAGGCCAGAAGGGTTTAAGGAGTTTTAGAGGACCACAAAGACTAGTGGAAAGAAAATATGGCTCTGACTCCATAATAAGGAACCTTGATAAGGAATATGATTCTTTCACTCAGAATGTTTAAAAATACAATATGTTAAGAAACTGTAACTGGGACATTCTAAACTTCTGAAACAATACAAAAGTGCAAATGTAGGCTATGTTTTAATATGAATATTGCATTGTACTTACTGTACTATATATATATATATATATATATATATATATATATATATATATATATATATATATATATATATATCATACAAAAGGCACAGACTACAGTGATGGCTAAAAATATTGAAATGAAAGTGAAAATAATTGCTTTAATTATTTTTTTTTTAAATAATGATAATCAACATTATAAAATTCATTTGTTATTCAATGGAATAAAACTGCTATACCCCAATTCGTATTAAATATGAAGTTCTTATTCCTCATTTCCTTCTGTATCTGGCTGAGTTGAGTCAAAAAAGACGTCTGTACTGTAGTACTCTGGTGTCACTCGCTCAATCCATGCCTGTTTGATTATTTGATGTAGATGACACAGGGAATGTGTCCAGAAGCTGAATACCATTATTAGATTTTATTAGATTTTCAGTTAATTAACATACCTCTTCAGCAAGATAGGCTGAAGCTAATTATTCTGCCAAATGCCTAAATGTAAATGTAGTGAAAATCACCTGTTTTTGGGCACAGGCAGAGCTATAACACATGGCATATGTTGTCTTAATACTTTTGGGCACCACTGTAAATAGCAGCATACTATTTTATTAGAGATTTATCTAAATACATATACATAATTCTAAAGCTGAATCTCCTAGTGGGTCCCAGTGTTGAAGATTATGCTAGTAATGGATTATAATTATTTATATTTTAGAAAACAAATCCAACTAATTACTTATAAGATACTAAAGGCAGGTAGAAACACTGAACAATATACTATTTCACACAATTAGAATTCTGTTGCATAAAAAGTCAAGTCTGCAGCGTTAAGACAATTTATGGGTCATGTGATCTGACAATGATTTAAGACAAATAATTAGAGCAAGAACAGAGTGAAATATCACATATTTCTTAAATAGGCCTACATTTAAGATATCTGGCCATTCTAACACTGCTGTGGTGGCATCTGAAGCCAAGCATTAAAAAAAATTTAGTCTACTTGTAGTGTAATGTGTTACTCTTGGCTGATCAGCTGATCACTGGCAAGAACCAGGAAGCATAAAGACATTAATGGTTTTTGCATTATTACTATTATTTTTTTAAATAATTAATCTCTCTCTCTCTTACTCTGTCTTTTTTTTCTTTACTTTTTTAATGGTCTTTATTTATTACTGGGATTTAGGTGAGGATAAAAATATGCCAGCTACACACAGATTATGATTCATATGGTTGAAAATTATTTCTTTTGTTTGTTTATTTGTTTATTTGTTTGTTTGTTTGTTTCAATCTGGTGGGCCTTTTGATTTTTTTCTTTCTCATTTACAATGCTGAGCCTAAATTGATTTAAAACACTATAAGAAGCGACTTCTCATTCTATAAGCACATGGTGATTTACATTTGGACTCACAAACATGCAGATGCACAAATGCGCATATAAAATAAGAGCAGATTTTCTGTAGCCTAATGTAATTTGGGGAGGTGTGGAAGCAAAAGTGCAGTTGTGGTGGTAATGTTGGCCTAAGTGGACTGTTTGGCAGAAGCTGAGCTTTTTGCTGGATTAAACAGATGGAGAAGCATGAATCCATCTGATAGGATTAAACTTTCTGTGGCTTTCCCTGCACCATCTGCTCACCATGCTGCTCCCAGTGACAGACACACACACACAAACACAAACCAACCACACCACACACACACACACACACACACACACACACACACACACGTAGTGAGGAGTTTGGTATTCATACATCAGATGTAACTATGGATACACTGCTGGGACAGTTGCACGAGGGTCTGGCCAGAGTGTGCTGAAAGCGTGTCTCAGTTATACATAATTCCAACCTTAAATTTAAGTCTATTTTATTGTTTGATATCGGCCTTAGTGAAATGATGTATTGCATGTTCAGTGACACTGTTTGAGAATGTATACCCTAAATGAATTCAAAGCCAATATTAAATACATTAAAAAGGCTGTTACTTGTGTTATTTATCGAATTGAATATCTTCTCTAATTAAGGAATCATATCTTGTCTCTGGTCCCTAGAGCTCATGATCAGGCTTTCATTAGCACTGAAGCAAATACATCACGAGGACTGATCTGGGGTCAGCTCCTGCTCAATCACATCCAAAGAACACGCTCCAGAACTGATCTCTGATCTGCTTTCCGAACCATGCTCTCAAAGCAACCAATCAAGAGGCTTATGTTACATAAAATTGCAGTTAGTTATTTTTGAATGTCATACTTCAGCTTCTTACAGCCTTTGACTCCAGCAACACAATACTGCTGCATTTTACACTATATTTATCAATGGCTGCGAATCAGTGCTGCATCACATGGTTCTACAGTACATCCTATCATCAGGGCATACTGTATGAATTTTCAATTCGTGGCCAAATCCTTGTCAAGCCAAAGGATTTGTGTAACAGTGGAAATGAAACATGCCAAATGTCTGTAAAGCCGGTTTATAAATACTGTTAGTCTGAGCCTGAGCATGAGTGAGTGGCTTTGCAGTTTTGAGTTGAGTTTCGTCCTATTCCTGGGGGAACTTCTTTCCTGCCCTTCCAAAGAATACAAAGCAATCGAAGGCAAACAGGGAAATGATTGCTTCCATTTTTCTGCCATTTTTGCCTGGAGTGTCAAAAAATAGAAACCTTTTTTTGCAACTTAATGAGGCAGAAATAGCATATTGAGAAGATTTTCACCAACAGTTACTGAAGTGTGGCGTCAATTGTTGGTGATCTAACATGATGGAGGCGGCAGTAAGAGGCAGAATACCTGACACATTCCATCAGCGGGTCTCCAAGGTGAATGTATATACTGTATACCGTACAATGCAGTGAACAAATGGTGGGTTGGTGATTTAAGCTGAAAAAGTTTAATAGATACATAGAGACGAGCAGTATTCAACTGTAACTTGTGTCACATACTGTAAGTGCCTAGCTTGGGCCTCTAGGCAGCCAGTTCAGAAATGAGAAAGTGCATTTAATTCAAGTTGTTTTACAAACATGTCTAAAACAAGTACTTTACTTTAAGCAAACACCCCCATGCCATTCAATCAATAAATAAATGAATTCAATCATTCAATCAATTAATCAATCAATCAATAGCTGGGTAATAAGAATCTACTGTAGGCTGATACATATGCTGGCTGCATTACAGCACCAATGATGAAAATCTACAAACCTGCCCCCTATGTAACTATTTGAGCAGCACATACAGTATGTCCATACTTTTGAGGTCTATATACCAATATGTGCAATTTCTATGCCAGTCTAAATTAGCTCTGAACATGTAAATAATAAGTTAACAGAACGAACCAAGAGGACAAAAGCACTAAAAGGGAAATGGATGAAGTCTAAGGATTGGGGGAGGACACAGGGTGGTGTTTTAATTAATTGTGGTTCATCCTTACTTTCTTTGCTCCATTGAATACATGACTTAGGAGGTCAAAGCTCAGGGAAGTGTGTGGGGTGGGTGTGAAACTATACCCATTTCAAATCTATTCCTCACACACACACACACACACACACACACACACACACACACACACACACACACACACACACACACACATAATGTGCTTAAAATTAACAGTAAGTCATAATCCTGAGTGTGTGCAGGTTTGGGAAGATCATTTGGAGATGTGTGTCTTGTCGGTGGCAGAAGCTCACTGCACATTTGATAATGAGATAATAGTGTGTGTCTGCACTTGGCGACAAGCCACCGACAGAAGTGCGTTTTCCCTCCACTGTGTCTGTCTCTGACTTTATTTTAAGTCTCACACAGTCTCTTTCTATGCGATTTCTTTCCCTCTTTCTCTCCGTCTCACTCTCCGTATATCACCCTCCTCCTCCTCCTCCTCCTCCTCCTCCCTCCCACACACAGCCTGATGGACTCTTGATATCTTGATATGCTTTTGCCTTTTCTGTGTTTAACCGGAACATCTGATAGGTCTCACAGCTTGACTAAAGTATAAAATGAAAGATTATATTTTCCTCGTATCATTCTAAAGCTAGAGGTACATGTGGCCAAAAGCCAAAATATAAGTAATCACTGTGTAATGAGCAAATAATCAAAGAATATTTCCGTTATGGTAAATCGGTGGTAAACATTATGCAATAAAGGCAGCTCACCGTGTTCTAGATATGATGGCGTTCCTTCTGTAGGGTCCAGTCTCCGTGCTCTTCGTCCGTGTTTGGAGTTGTTGTGCACAAACATGTTGTCTGATACCGCAAGAACATGTCCTTCGACACTCACTGTGGTCGACACTACCACCTGAAAAAGGATGGAAATGATTCAAAGATAAATATCGTGGGGGGGGGGGGGATTTCTAAATCTGTCTAAATTCTCTTTCTGAAGCAGAGAGAAAATTGAGGCCTTATACAGAATCTAGACTGAATTTGTGAATTATTTTTTATTATTTGAAGAGAAATGGATGCCAACTACTAATATACTGTATTAAACAACCTTTTGTATTTAATCGGAGCTACCTGAGCTTGTACTTTTTCTCTCAATATAATTAGATATTGTCTGTTTTTATTCCACTGTACTTTAGAACACGGCTATGTTTAATTTTAGTATCTATGAAAAACTTTTATTAATGCTTAAGAATTAGTGGATTTGGTTATAAAATAAACTATACTGCATTATAATATGAGACCCATCAAGTATTAAGTCGCACAGATAATAAAAACAATTGAGCGATAAATTCCTTATCTTACTGATCCTTTGGGAGAATTCCAAACGTTTATTTATTTATTTATTTATTTTTTACCAAAGCCGACCTCGTACGTTAACTCACGCTGGCCTTACAAAAGCTCAGCACCGGTCGTGGTACGGATGTGGTACAGTGATAAACTAGAAGCTTATTGAACAAGGAATCAGAAAATCCGCATAACTCAAATCACCCACAATGCAACTTAATACATGTGCTGATGTGATGGGTTATTCATGTCCAAAATAAAACAGCAACAACTTGCTGAAAATCATTTCTGAAGCATTTTATCCCTGTTTTCCAACAAAATCATTCTAAAGTCTTTTGAAGCAAAACATTGTTAGTTCTGATTATCATAAAATCCATAAAAAAAGTTATTACCTCAGCAGGCTTTTTTTAGGTACAAAATGCAGATTTGTATTTTGTCATATTAGTCCTTATAAAAGTGAAAAATAAACATGTAATCTCAGAAAACTTCACTAGTGACACCTGATTTGATCTAATTATGTTAAGCATCTGACATACAGTACAGTACAAGCCTGTGTTTGCTGTTTCAATAGAAAAAAATGTCTATAGACACAAATGTGATTTGCTCAACAGTCAGGACTACTACTGTAGCTCGAGCTGTTTCCTGTGAAAGAAAATTAATCCAAACCTTAGCAATCAGAATAAACTGCAATGAGAACACTACGGCTATGTACTGGTCCACAAACTCTGCAGAAATATTTGTTAATGCTCAGATTCCATCCCCTGTAATTTCTATCACTTGAAAATAACACCTAGAACAATGTCTCTAGTCCCATCTGTCCTTAGTATTAAGCACGCACGCACACACACACACACACACACACACTATATATACACACACTCTGCCTTATATCAAGTCCTCCAGCCTCTCCTCATGTGCCGTCTGCTCCTGTAAGAATGGCTCTGCTCTACATGATTGAAGGCTGATAAGAGCTCGCACAGATTAATTCCATTCAAAAGGAGGCAGCACTTGAGTACCCTGAGACAGTGTCAGAGGAGTAATAATGGTTTGGGTTTGGCCTTGCGAGTGGCATTAGCAGCTTAAACAGAGCCCTCTTGTAGCCAAACAAGGAGCCTCTCATTTTAATTGTAGCTGATCTCTGAGAACAGGCCTAGCTCTTGAAAAACAAAGGATTTAGCAAAAAGGAAGAAGTCTCCAAGGGCCTGGAACTCTCTATCTCTCTCAACAGCCCTAGTCAAGTGACTCCTATGTCTCTCACTCAAAATGGATTCATCATAGACACTTCTTCTCTTATCTGTCTGAATTATTGCTGTACCTTCTGTGTGTGCTGTGCATGTGTACAGTATATCTACTTGTGATATGAAGCATCTTTCAAAACAATCAGATTTCATGTCCCTTTTTATTTGAAACTGTTTTGTGAAAAAATAGGTTCAACAAGAAAAAAAAAAAAATCTACCCATGATTGACTTTTGCAAGACTGGAGTCTTATTTGGTTCTCATTTTAAAATATAACGCACTTCATGGTGGTGTGATGCAACGCAATAATAACTACAGCATTAGGTTTCCTTCCAAATCTTCTCACCTGCTGCACCACACACCAGCACGATCACAAGATTAATTTAACAGATCATCTTTTATGAATCAGGAACATGAACATGGTGTGGAAATTCTGCATAACACTATAACTCTCCTGTTAACTACATGGAGTCACCTGGCAGTTAATTATTTAAAGAAAAGATTAAGATGCTAGAGAGACTACACTGTAAAAAATGTTTGTAATTCTAACAGTAAAATACCGTATAAATGCTACAGAATAAAACGGTATTTCACAAAACTTGGGATAACCGTAGAATTTACAGTGAAAAACTGTAATTACTTTTACAGAGTAAGACCTTAAATTTAACAGTTAAAAACATGTGAAAATATGGTATTTATATATATATATATATATATATATATATATATATATATATATATATAAAACATATTTATAAAAAGGAAACTCTCTTTTTTTTTTACAGAGCAGATATTTTTCTGATTTTTAAACTCTATCAACAAAGTTTATAACAAAAATATAAACTGATGCTTCATGATATTAGTAACAAATACCTTCTATTTGTTACTAATATCATGAAGCATCAGTTTATATTTTACTAAACCTTTGTTGATAGAGTTTAAAAATCAGAAAAATATCTGCTCTGTAAAAAATAAACTTCAAAATTTTACTGTAAAAAACTGGCAGCTGTGGTTGCCAGAAATTTACCGTAATAAATACGGTAGCAACACTATTGTTTGTACGGGACTGAACTCATTATACTGTATATTTTACGGATATTAATAGTTTTTTCTGCGGTTTATAGCCGTCTAATTTACATTAACCAAGGACGTCATATTTGTGAATGGTATTCCACCCTTTGATGACTGTGGCGAGGACAGCCGCTAGCACGCGCCACTTTACCCGCCGCCACCGCCATATTTAGATTGTCTGCCCAAAAAAATGTCCACCCTGACACTTGTATATTTGATTTTGAGAATTTAAATATTGTTTTGATCTTTATTAAAAAATACATGGGACCATGCTGATGTCCGAGTCTTGAATAACTTTTGATGGGTTTTGATGATTTGATTTAGGTTTGTATTCATCAGTTAGTATAAAAGTCCTCTTAATAGTTTCTTAACAGTAAAATCCGAATGCTTAGCAATGTAACTTCTATCTCTTTTAGCTCCAGCTAGTGTCATAAAATTATGCTTTCACAGAATTGCTGAATGAATTCACTGTGGTTATTCATAATAAAACAAATAGTCCAACAACAACGACAGCAATTGTGTAGCACGCAGCGTAGTGTAGTGGTTAGCACTGTTGCCTTCCACCACCAGGGTCCGGGTTCGATTCCCATCTCTGTGTGCATGGAGTTTGTATGTTCTCCCCGTGCTTGGTGGGTTTCCTCCAGGTACTAGTCACCCCCCCCCCCCCCCCAATATATAGGATAAAGTTGTATAGATGATGGGTGAGAGTGTGTGAGTACTGAGCAGTAAAAAAGATGGAAATAAACCGTTATTATTACAACATAATTCTTTAAATTAGACAGTTCTGAGCTGTAAAAAACATGGTTATAATCCGTATTTGTTACAATGTAAACCCTGGAATTTGGCGGGAATAAACTGTTTTTATAACAACATAAACATGTTAATTAGACAGTTATAAACCGTAAAAAATAAATAAAAATAAAAATCTGTAAAAAAATTTATGGTAAACTTCTGACAACCACAGCTACCATTTTTTACCGTAAAATTTACGGTTTATAATTTTTTTTGCAGTGCAATAACGCTACTACCGTATTTTTTACGGTAGAATTCTGGCAACCACAGCTGCCGGTTTTTTACCATAAAATGTATTTTTTACAGTGTAGAAAGATTAGTTATTACTAACCAGTAAATGTAGGATTTATCCACCCTTAATAATCCTAAAGTCTAACTTTTTACCTTTTGAGAAATAGTCAATCGCCCTTCAAAAAAAGAGTTCAAGATTGTTCACCTGGCCTCCAAATTCCACAGGTCTACTGTAGTTCACAAACGAGCACCCATAGGATTTACCAGACACACAAGTCTGGTCCAAAGAGACCCCGCCCCACAATCTACAGCATCCAGAACTTATGCTAATATCCTGGTGCCTGACACCACGGCACACCTTCAGAAGTCTTGTGAAGTCTAACCCTGAGGGGCCAGAATAGTAATAGTTCGGAAAACAGAATACATTTTTAGTTCTCATTTTATGAGTCACTACATACCAATATTTTATTTTATGAGTCAATACATACATACTTGTTCACTTAAAAATTTAAACTAACATTTCAACCGTAATCAAAAACACACATTCCACAGCTGCAAGCACCTTGATTTCCTTCAAGTTCTCTCTGCCTCACCAGCCACTTCCCAAAAATACGCCAGTAACTGGAATGCTTATGCTAAAATGTGTGTGCACTGTGATGGACTGGTGTCCTAGTCATGATGGGCTGGTTTTAGGACTGTGGTCAACATTTTACACAGCTTGCTACAGTACACCTTCCAAATAAAACTGAAATTTAACAAACTGTCTCAGATGTCAGTGATATGCTA